>CAWUFW010027297.1:0-27785 GCA_963921515.1 Calotriton arnoldi | reverse complement strand
AAAACACTCTGGGTCGATTCCGATTCGGGCCGGAAAAAGCACCGACCGACTCGGATCCGGAAAAATACCGACCGACACGTACCAGTGGCGCCCGACACGCCAAGTACGATGCAAGCCGCGATAAATCCGACCGACACGTCAGGAAACCAAGCCGACCGACCGAGCCGCTCGGAAAATAGCAATCCGGCCGGAAAAACACGCGAATCCAACCGACCGACACGCACCCGGAACAAATCCGACCGAATCGTACCCGCCAACTCCAACCCGCAAAGTACGATGCAAGGCGCGAAAAACACGACCGAGTCGGACGGAGGACAAGCCGTACGACCGACACGCATACAAAACCGAGCCGAAGCAACACAATACACCGCGACCGACGCGTACGCAGCATACAAAACTGCACAAACACAGCGTGAACGAAACGGAAAACACCGTACGAGACCAATGCAGGGTCCGACTCGGTCACAAGAACGTTTCCAACATACACAAACAGCACAAAGGAAAAATCAACCAAAAAAGGCCAAACAAGCAATTACCAAGCCAATAAATACTGGGGGGTGGGGACAGAGAACAAAGACACACCCACAACTCCACCTATATAAAGGACACAAATCACTACCATGAGCCTTTGCAAATGCCATTCCACTGCCAGCACCCAAGAGAAAGCAACCACACACCCACAGCTCATCCCTCACACAAGCCACACACCAGCAGCACACCAACAAATACCTACCTCACATACACCCAGCACAACACACACCCACACACCCTCACCTGCACACCAACACACACATCACCCACCATCACCACCCATCACCATGCCCCCCAAGAAGAATCACAAGTTCCTAGATTGTGAATTGGAAGTCCTGGTAGACGAGATCCTCAGGGTAGAGCCACAGCTGTTTGGCACATTGGTCCAACAGACCCCCATGTCGCAGAAAACCAAGATGTGGGAGAGGATCATCAACAGGGTGAACGCCCAATCACCATGTCGGCGCACAAAGACCGACATCCAGAACAGGTGGTATGACGTGCGCAGGAGGGTACGGAAACTGCTGAAGCAAGACTACATCAACAGCCAACACACCGGCAGTGGCCCTCCTGCCAAGCCAATATACCTCAGGCCCTGGGAGGAGAAGGTGCGGGCCATCCTACCGCCAGTGAGCATATATGGACTAGAGGACATCCCAGAGCCTGGTGAGTACACAACAAATGTACACAATATACTGCCACAAAACACACACATCACTGTCAAGGGGAGAGTCAAACCATGCACTCATAGCAATTACACAGCAACTAGAACAGAATCATCCCAAAATGTGTATGTCAGTCAGATAAACACAACACATGCCATCAAAAAAGTCACATCCAACTGTGCCAACACATGTACAAACACAACCACAACTACAGCTAGGCAGTGGCACAAATAGAACTAACACACACATCCACACATGTAGCCACCACAACAACACCAACACACAGTGAAGACCACTCAAAGGAAGGAATTCTGTGTATGCTGGCCAAGTCAGTGTAGCCAATAGCATCATGGGAGTCGCAGTCACACATATTGCCCCCCCCACAACTGTCCCATCAACACCACCCTGAACCATGCTCACATCACAGGGAGTGGAGAAGGACTCACAAGATGGCTGACACTGGCTACTGCTGTGGGGAGCACAAGGCCCTGCTGCCAACTGTGCACCAACAAACAGCAGGACACCACTGACTGACATCCTGAGAGACAACTTCCACTCCCTGCAATGCAAGCACGTTCCATGGTGGGATATCTGGCTGGCTGGGTGGGAAGGGGGACTTGCAGCACTGACTATAGTCACCAGCACCTCCCCTCACCCCCCCAACACAAACTCCACAGTACCCACCTGGTAGAATGCAATGCCCTCCATCCTAACACAAGATCCCACAAAGCACCACCACCCTGGGTTATGTTGTGTGAAGCACAGGGACACTCTTGGGACTCTTAGCCAAACAACTGCCAGGACAACACTCCCAGCCATCCTGTCAGCACAGCCAGCCCACCCCACAGGGAAGCAGAGTCAAAAGGAAGGAAGCATGGGCATGCTGGGAAGGGGGTGGAGGCAATAGCATGATGGGAGTCGTAGTCACAGACATAGCTCACCCCCACAACTGTCCCATCAACACCACCCTGAACCATGCTCACATCACAGGGAGTGGAGAAGGACTCACAAGATGGCTGACACTGGCTACTGCTGTGGGGAGCACAAGGCCCTGCTGCCAACTGTGCACCAACAAACAGCAGGACACCACTGACTGACATCCTGAGAGACAACTTCCACTCCCTGCAATGCAAGCACGTTCCATGGTGGGATATCTGGCTGGCTGGGTGGGAAGGGGGACTTGCAGCACTGACTATAGTCACCAGCACCTCCCCTCACCCCCCCCCCCAACACAAACTCCACAGTACCCACCTGGTAGAATGCAATGCCCTCCATCCTAACACAAGATCCCACAAAGCACCACCACCCTGGGTTATGTTGTGTGAAGCACAGGGACACTCTTGGGACTCTTAGCCAAACAACTGCCAGGACAACACTCCCAGCCATCCTGTCAGCACAGCCAGCCCACCCCACAGGGAAGCAGAGTCAAAAGGAAGGAAGCATGGGCATGCTGGGAAGGGGGTGGAGGCAATAGCATGATGGGAGTCGTAGTCACAGACATAGCTCACCCCCACAACTGTCCCATCAACACCACCCTGAACCATGCTCACATCACAGGGAGTGGAGAAGGACTCACAAGATGGCTGACACTGGCTACTGCTGTGGGGAGCACAAGGCCCTGCTGCCAACTGTGCACCAACAAACAGCAGGACACCACTGACTGACATCCTGAGAGACAACTTACACTCCCTGCAATGCAAGCACGTTCCATGGTGGGATAACTGACTGGGTGGGTGGGTGGGTGGGAAGGAGGTCTGGCTGTCAACCAAACACAATCAATGCAGACCATGTTCACACCCCAGAGAATACATAGAAATGCCCAAATAATGCAGGACAATGTGCCACACCAATATCAACCCCTGACTGTGACGACTTAGGACAATACAATGTACAGGCCCGCACCCCGAGGCACAGTCACAACTGTCAGGTGTGTCAACCACTGATGCCTGCAGAAACATGACATACATTGTTTGTGTCTCCCAAAAACAGGTGATGATAGGGACACAGCAGCAGACGCTGAGGAGTCCCAGTCCCAGGCTCAAGAGGATGCCGAGCTCACTGGCGTCGTACAGCCTCTGTCCTCCTCGGACGATGAAGAACAACCTGGCACATCCGGTGCAAGTCAACATGCTGCACCAGCAGGACCACCAGCTGCAGCACCAGCAGGTCCACCAGCTGCACCCCCTGCACCCACCCCTCCAACGACTGTCACCACGAATACCATCCCTGCCGACATGGACAGAATAAGGAACAACACCAGCGCAGTGACCCTGGACCAACCTGGGGCCATGGACACCACCACCACCACCAACCCCCAAGGTGGACCAGGGTTATCTGTGCGTGCAACTGCACACACTGCACATGCCAGCAGGGGTGGTGGGAGGGGTGGGAGACAGAGGTCGCTGCTTGCAGACGTTGCTGGTGTGCATGAAGACCCACAACTGGTACGCATAGCTGATGCGTACCAGTCCAGCACCGGAGAGCTCAGCCAGGTAGTGGGGCTCCTCAGAGACATCAAACAGCAGCAGGCTGCCCATCATGCCCGCTTGGACTCCCACATGTCCCAAGTGGAGTCACACATGTCACGTGTGGACTCCCACATGTCACGTGTGGACTCCCACATGACCCGCGTGGAGTCCAAGTGGGTTGTACTACATGAGATGACGGCGGTGCACAGGGACATTTTACAATGCCTCCGCCAGATGAACAGCAACCAGTCCACACCTCCCTGTGTGCCAACAACATCTGGTACCGAACAAACTGCAACTGCCACAGGGAGGGAGGAGGACTCTGGCGGAGAGTCCCCTGCACCGCAGCAGCCTGCACTTGAGGGCCCCCCCAAGAAGAGGGGTCGTCCGAGGAGGGGAAAGTGAGAGGCTGATGGCCAAGCGCAACTCCCAGGAAGCCTGAACCTGTTCTGGATTTTCGCCTTTGTGCACAGACTGTTCACCCTGTTGATGGCAACACTACTCCCACACATTGCATGGGGAGTACAAGTTGGAACAATGTGTCAGACAACTGTGGCCCCGATACTGGGGATCCTGTCTACCTGGACTTTCTATTCATCTAGGAACTTGGGATTGCAAGATTCATGTACAGCACAATCCATCCTATGCACTATTATCACAATAAACACACTAATACACCATACTTGCCTCTGTCGTGATTCCAACGTGGGTGCTGTTATGGGGATGATGAACTGCAAAATTACACAGTGTATGCGAACTGCAACAGCAAGGACAACACAGGCATGTGAGTACAGGCAACGTGACACATATGAGGGAGACACACCACCAGGGCTACACAACACATACACACCTAGGCCATCTGACTCATTGCCTACACTGATGTTGCCAGGAAGACGGTGCAATGCACAGACACCACACCCATTCCCAGTTGTAGTCAAGTAGCCCACAGGTGCAGTAAGCAAATGGCACTCAAATGTGTGACCACAGACAACGCACATCACTAAGTGAAGCACAGGTTTATTACACAGTAGCAACATGCCGTAACCACTACAGATGCAAGGTAACCCCACCTGGTAGCGGGCACACAGTCAACAACTGTAGACAGAAGGAAGTCCATGGGTGTGGCGCACATCACCTGTAGGGACACAACAGCTACCAGCCTGGATGTGCAATCACGTCGTCGGTGGACACAGTTGACCAAACGAATCTGAAAGTACCCTGTGAAGGACAGAAATGACACACAGTCAAAAGCAATGCAGTACAGGACAGAACAGCAAAACTCATGCACAATACATGTTACAAGATACCCACCCAGAACCAAGTTAGCATGTCAACACTGTTGGGGAGTACAGCCCACCTGTCACCACACATCGCAACACACATCCTGTCAAGTAGCCCATGGACACACTCCAACAGCACCAGAGCACCACCCACACATCATGCCAACTCACATCATTCACATGACACCTCAGGATACTCACATTCAGCTAAAGAAGTTGGTGATGAGCTGTGTGCGGACATCACCATCACCATCATCATCATCATCGTCACTGGCATCGTGGTCCAGGCCAGGATCCTCCACAGGTGGCGGATGTTGGTCATCGTCATCCTGGATGAGAGGCAACTCCTTCCGCACTGCCAGGTTGTGGAGCATGCAGCAGACGATGATAATCTTGCACACTTTCGCAGGGGCATATGGGAGGGACCCTCCGGTCTTGTCCAGGCAGCGGAAGCGGCTCTTCAGGAGACCAAAGGTCCGCTCAATCACTCTCCTGGTCCGACCATGTGCCTCATTGTAGCGCATCTGGGCAGGTGTCACAGGGTTCCTGAGGGGTGTCAGCAACCACGGCATGTTGGGGTATCCCGAGTCACCTACGGACAGACAAGTGCACATCAGCTGACTTGGAAAAGTGGGCGGAATACTACAGATCAGATCACACACAATGGCACAAAGTCAGTACACACCGACAAGCCAGGCACGCTGGTTCTGCATCTGTGCCATCAACCTGGGGATGCGACTACTCCTCATCACAAAGGCATTGTGTGCTGAACCAGGGAAACGGGCACACACGTGTGTGATGGTCATGTCTGCAAGACACACCACCAGTGCATTGACCGAGTGGTAGTGCTTGCGGTTCCTGTAGGCCTGCTCCTGGGCCTGTGGTGGTACCAAAGCCACATGTGTCCCATCAATGGAGCCAATTACATGCGGCATCCTCCCCAGGGCATAAAAGTCACTCTTCACGTCAGTGAGTCGTCGCAGTCTAGGGAAATAGATGTACCGGTTCAGGAAGAGCAACATTGCCGCCAAAACATCGCGGAGCACACGGCTGAACATGGTCTGTGACATCCCACCAGCAGACGCCACAGTATGTTGGAAGGTACCGGTGGCAAAGAAGTGTAGGGCTGCCATCACCTTCACCTTGGGGGTCAGCGCTGTAGGATACGGCCGGCCAGGCTGCAAATGTGGGGACAACTGCACTGCAAAATCCTCAATCAGCTGCCTGGTGAAGCGGTACCGTCGGATGCTGTCCCGTTCCACCATCGTTGCCAGGTCTGGGAATGGCCGATGGACAGCAGGAGCCCTGCAGTGCAGAGGAGAAGTAAGCAAGATCGTCAGTCACCCCACATATGCGGCATTGAACACACTCAAGATCCCAACATACATCATCATGAGGCACAACTACATGAAGTGTGCAGTACCGGAACGACATTTATGGTACATACATGGCCAACATCTGTCAACACGGTCCTACAGGTGGCATCAATTTGTCCCAGGTTGGCCCATTGGATATCATGATGCTGTGTCACAGTCACCCCCCAGTGACATGTGAGGACAGATGTGCCCCAGGCACCACAGCTCAACGACAGGCACATTCCCAGGGACCCTGTAATGCCACATGGACACTGGCATCACCTGGAGTATCATGTGTACACCACAACAAAACAAACATGACCCCCACAGGTAGTGGCCACACTTGCCATGGCAGGAGAGCCATGGACGTCTGTGACACACACGCACAACATCAGAGTCCATGCACACACAACGTGGATGTGGAGACTGTCTCCCATTGTGCACATGAAATCAGAGACATTGTAAACACTACATGCACAAAGACTGTGGAGGGCCATCACTATTGTGCCACTGGGACACCCTGGCTCAAACATACCGTCCCACATGGGACTCACGGGGTATGTGACATGACATACACAAACACCACTGTGAAATGTGACCATGGCACATGCACAGATATGAACAGTTGCACATCACAGTGGTCACGTACACATAACACCCATGATCCTGTCCCCATGAACACGTGCACAGCCTGGGGGTGGCTGCCCACAGGTGACACCCACAGGACAACATGTACACCAACATACACACAATAGGAAATGCAGCCTTACATGCCTTATGATAAGGTTTGGACAGGCTGTCGTGATGTAGGTGTGCCCCTCACTCCCTGGGAGCTATCTGTGGCTGGCATATGTCCATCTGAGACAGGCATGCTGACATATGCCAGTCACATGTACAGTGATGCGTTGTACTGCAATGGACCGATCGGTGCCTCCGGCCGGCCCATTGCATTCAATGTGTGCGGGTACGCGTTGTACCCCTGTGCGCGTTGTACTGCAATGGACCGATCGGTGCCTCCGGCCGGCCCATTGCATTCAATGTGTGCGGGTACGCGTTGTACCCCTGTGCGCGTTGAACAGCAATGGACCGATCGGTGCCTCCGGCCGGCCCATTGCATTCAATGTGTGCGGGTACGCGTTGTACCCCTGTGCGCGTTGAACAGCAATGGACCGATCGAGTGCCTCCGGCCGGCCCATTGCTTTCAATGTGTGCGGGTACGCGTTGTACCCCTGTGCGCGTTGTACTGCAATGGACCGATCGGTGCCTCCGGCCGGCCCATTGCATTCAATGTGTGCGGGTACGCGTTGTACCCCTGTGCGCGTTGTACTGCAATGGACCGATCGGTGCCTCCGGCCGGCCCATTGCTTTCAATGTGTGCGGGTACGCGTTGTACCCCTGTGCGCGTTGAACAGCAATGGACCGATCGGTGCCTCCGGCCGGCCCATTGCTTTCAATGTGTGCGGGTACGCGTTGTACCCCTGTGCGCGTTGTACTGCAATGGACCGATCGGTGCCTCCGGCCGGCCCATTGCTTTCAATGTGTGCGGGTACGCGTTGTACCCCTGTGCGCGTTGTACTGCAATGGACCGATCGGTGCCTCCGGCCGGCCCATTGCATTCAATGTGTGCGGGTACGCGTTGTACCCCTGTGCGCGTTGAACAGCAATGGACCGATCGGTGCCTCCGGCCGGCCCATTGCTTTCAATGTGTGCGGGTACGCGTTGTACCCCTGTGCGCGTTGTACTGCAATGGACCGATCGGTGCCTCCGGCCGGCCCATTGCATTCAATGTGTGCGGGTACGCGTTGTACCCCTGTGCGCGTTGTACTGCAATGGACCGATCGGTGCCTCCGGCCGGCCCATTGCATTCAATGTGTGCGGGTACGCGTTGTACCCCTGTGCACGTTGAACAGCAATGGACCGATCGGTGCCTCCGGCCGGCCCATTGCTTTCAATGTGTGCGGGTACGCGTTGTACCCCTGTGCGCGTTGTACCTCAATGGACCGATCGGTGCGCACCCATTGACAATGGGCTTGCCTGGCAACGGACGCGTTTTCGAATATTCGAACGAGTCGGTTGCTGGAAAATCAGTTGGTCACCCACAACAATGTTGCAAAATCATGTATGTCATGAAGTTGAAATTTTGAAGGATGCTGTGGGCGTGTTTTGGTGCTGCTATTCCATGGATTGGCCATATTCAGAAGATGCAAACGACTTGGACCTATCACTTTGGACACAAGGGACAGTATCTGCCTCTCCAGCACATATATATTGCTGCATGTTCCCCTGAGAGCCCACTTGCCTGCACTACATGCTCCAGGACGACATCTGCCACTGCACTGCTGCTGTCTCTGCCCCTCTGGACCCTGCAATGGCACGTACTGTGGAGAGAGCCCCAGCCTTCAGCCTTGAAGAGAACCAGGCCCTGCTGGACAGCCTACTTCCACAGTACAGCAAGCTGTATGGGACACCAGGGGAGCAGGTGAGTGTTCTGTGCACTGCCTTTCTGAATGTGCATTTTGTCTGACTAGCAAGGCTGAGAGTCAGCACACCACTGGCTAGCAGGCTCACTGAGTAGTTGTCACCCCCCATAGTGTGTAGTGACTTGCACTGGACAGGTATGGTGCAGTGACAGTGCTTCTGAACAGGGTTTTACTCCCCATGCTATGATACCATGTAGTGACTTCTGGAAAACTGTCCATGGGCAGCCGTGCACTGCCTGGGTACACCATGTGCCCCTGTGATTGCGACATGTATATGCAACTGTGTCATGCACGGATATGTTGCATGTGTAGTAATGTCCTTATCACTTTGTCATCCTGACAGGCTTCTGCCCATCGGAAGCATGAGATCTGGAAGGACATCGTCCGGGCTGTCCGGTCCGTGGGGGTCTACAAGCGCCGGATCGGCAACTGCCAAAAGAGGTGGCAGGACCTTCGGGGCTGGACCCGGAGGATTGCACGGGTCCAGCTGAAGCTGTCGCCTCCTCGCAGGAGGGGCGGAACACGGACCCTGACCCCCCACATGCTCAGGATCCTGGCGGTGGTCTTTCCAGACTTGGATGGGCAGCTGAAGGCCAGAGAGCAGCAAGGAGGGGGTGAGTCAAAGACTGCACTGTGTACTCTGTCTAACATGTTATGTGCCCTCCTCGGGCCAGGTTGAACTGCCACAGTACAGCAGTCATGTTGTCCAGGAGCCATGTCCCTCTATTGTGCACTGCCCACTCCTCATCTGATACCCAGGTGTGGCCCTTACATGCAGGGAATTCTGTCACTTAGGACTGTGTCCTTGCAGTTTGCTTGACTCAAGGTGGGAGACAGCATCTGTTTCCCTGACTCTGTGGTGGGCATCATGGGTGGGTCCATTGCTTACACAATGCCTGTATTCTGACATGTATTCAGCGTGTTACTTTGATCTGTGGTCCAATTGCTGAGCTGATCCACCACATGTGGCTGGGGTACCTGGCACACACCCATGCTGCGGGTGGGAACAATGTTTGGGCCCCAGGAGTATGTATATGACGTGTGTCACACATACTTAGCCAGCTGCCTACAGTCCAGGGCTCATCCCTCATTCATGTGGGGCTGGACAGTCATGCCTACTCCAGGCCATACAATACACTCTGTACTCCCACTCCCGTGTATCAGAGGACACATTGTGCACAGTGATTTGCCCCTCAGGTGTCTGCCTCTGTGTCAGTGTGCTGTGGATTAGTCGCCAGGACTGCTGTGGAGTTTCTTGGTAGGGGCTCAGCATGCCACTGGAGATGTGACCATAGGAGACGATACTTGTGTGACACATAGGTGTCTGATCAGCTGCCCATGCAGACTGGGGCATGTAAATGTGAAGTTCAGGCAGCTGTTCCCCATGCACAGCAGAGTGTGAGGGGCTCAGGTTCAGAGGGTAGTGTCACAGGTCTCCCATATGTCCAATAGGTATGACCTGGACAGATGAGGGTTAAGAGGATGTGTTGTGGGGGATGTACATGTGCACTTGTGCAGCTCCAGGACTTGCATTCCCCATGACCTACTATTGTGACACAGTGCAGAGTGTTGTTGTCTGGCTGCAAAGTCATACATCACTGAGACAGTGATGTATGACTTTGCAGTCATGCCTCCGCCATGGCATGTGTCTACTGATTGGTGATCCTGCAGGGGAGTGACATGTGCTACATGCACACCATAGTGGCGCTGGCTATCAGGACATGGGTGCATCATGGTGTCTGTCGCTGGTATGCATCACATGCATTTCCTATTTGACTCTGGGCATCCCTTACATCCGTAAACCTGTACTGACTCAGTGGCAAGAGCTGTGATGTGTCCACACCGTGTCCTCTGCACTGTCCAACTACTGTGTACTTGGTGCATGTGTCAACACTGGGGTGTTGCAATCCAACAGACACCAGACAGATGGGTGCAAGGCCATGTGGGATGTGAGTGCCATGCTTGGCATCAGACTGACAATTGACTTCTCCTGTTCAATTAGTGCACTTTTAGCAATGCACAACTAATGATGCCAGGGCTTGCTCTGTGATGTGCTGTGCTCACAGTGGTGTGTGCGTTATGTGCAGGTGACTGATGTCTGTCTGTTTCCCCATTGTTTGCAGATACATCCACGGCCACGGAAGGGGACAGCTCCACGGACCAGGAGGAGCCGGAGAGCCAGACTGGGTCAGCAGCCGAGGAGTGGTCGGAGGGACCCAGTGGCACGGAGGGCGAGGGGAGCCACACCGAGGAGTCCTCAGCAGCATCCACCTCAGCTGAGGACCAGAGCAACTCGGAGGATGACTCCCTTGTGGAGGCGGGTGTCAGCAGCCACCACACCCCAGCTAGTGTTGCTGTCCCCGCCACCACCAGCACCACCACCGCCCTCCCATCGGCTCCCGTTCCCCAGGTCCGTGGAGGCTCCCATGTCCGGGAGCGTGTCTCCTTTGGGCCAGGCACCGCACCCCCTGCCCCTGTGTCCCCTGCTGCCCTGAGTGAGGAGTCTGTGTACCTCCTTCGCCAGCTCCATGTAGGGCAGACAGCCATGCTGAGTGTCCTCCATGCGCACACCGCGCTGTTGACTCAGCTGGTGTCGTTCATGGAGGGCATCTCATCGGGCATGTCTGACC
Organism: Calotriton arnoldi; assembly: GCA_963921515.1. Lineage (NCBI taxonomy): Eukaryota > Metazoa > Chordata > Amphibia > Caudata > Salamandridae > Calotriton > Calotriton arnoldi. Next base: position 16,376 of record CAWUFW010027297.1, on the reverse strand, counting down.
TACAGAGGGGCAATAGGTCCATGGACTCCTCCCTGACGGCAGCAGTGTCCCTCCTCAAACGGTCCCTCACCCCTCCTGCCTCTGCTCCATCCACACTCCCCAGCACCTTACCCATCCCAGGCACACACACACTGGCACACACCAGCACACACACATCCAGCACACTGACACACACGCCAATGACAAAACGCACACGCACGCACATTCAGGGGACTGAAGCCAGACTCACAGGGGATGGGGCCCTGGAACACACACATGCATCCACATGCACTGCGCAGTCCTCAGTTCCCTCTCCCTCCAAAGCACCCTCCCTTGCCTCACCTGCAACCCCAAAGTCACAGCAGCTCTTCCTCTGTGACCTCGGCCTCTTCCCCACCGATGAAGCTGCTCCAGCATCCCGGGGAAGAGGAAGCCCACCCACACGGAGCAGAGTGCCCTCGCCCCCGGACACCCTCCCCCAGGCGCAGACGGACTGAGGCCCCCACCCGCAAGTCCCCCCGGAGTGCTAAGAGCAAGACCCCGCCACTGCCCTGCAGCTCAGGCACAAGGTCTCCGTCCTCCATCCCTCAGGCCCCCACTGCACAGGTGCCCCCACCACACCCTGCCCCAGGTTCCCCCACCCACAGATATACCATCCCCAAGATGCTCCGGCCTTCTCCCCCTGCCACTTGCTCTCCCAGCACCACACCCCCGCTGCGCTTGTCTGTGCCACTGATGTGGTGAGGGTGTCCCCCCTCTGTCCAACCCACCTTGCCTGTTCCCCATTCTCCTCCCCTGGAGGTAGGCACTGCAGTGGAGTCCACTACCGCCCTGTCTGACTTGGGCACTGCAGTGGCGGACCTGTCCACCCCATCTGCAGGGTCCACTGCAGTTGTGCCGGCACCCACGACATCTGTGTCATGCCCCCAGTTGTGCCGGCACACACCATGTCAGACACCTCCACTGCAGTTGTCAGTGGCTCTCCAGCACCCACCACCCCTTCCCTGACTCCCCCTGGTGAGCCCTGATCCTGTCCCTGCGGTGCCTGGCCTGCCCCCCGGTTGCCCCTCCTAGTGGATTGTCCCTGGTATTGTGCAGGCATGCGTAGGGTGACATCTGCCAGTGTCACCCTGTTTGAACTTTGACAATGGACTGGCCATTGGCCTTTGCTCTTTTTTCAGGACTTCGTTTGGCCTCAACACATATGCTGAATAAAGCAACTTTCTTTTCTCTAGTGCTCATGCTTCAGATGTACATGTTGTTGGTGCAGCTAACCATGCCCTTGCTGCAGTGATGGTGATATCTGGTCTCATGATTATGAAGTGTTACTGTGCAGGAACCCATGTGGTCCAGGGGGAATGTGTCCTATCATGTGGTGTATCCATGTCATCAATAGCAGCATCTGAGGGTGTCATGTGTTCAGTATTTGGCAATGGGTTTCCTACTTACATTGGCAATTTCATATCTGTGGCTTCCACCCCTGCACATCTGTTGTGCCTGCCATCGTTGCATTTGTCTACTTCCCTGACCGTGTTGCCATCTCCAGTGGACATGCAGGTTTGGGCATCAATGGGGAGGGACTCATCCGTGTAGTCAGTGCAACATTGCTATACAAGTGTGTTGGATCTGTGCTGATGATTCCGTTGGCACATCCATGACCAGGCTGATGTGATGGGAGCCCTCATTTGGTGCTAATTGTTGATTGTGTGACCAAGTGCTCAGCTCACATGATGGGGCCCTACTGAGGCAACATATGGCACAGCTTTCCTCACACAGGAGTGGAGTCCCCTCATGGCAGTGTGTACACGTGTGACATTGCCTGCGCCCAAGGTGTGTGTTGTATGTGCATGTCTGTGTGTTCACTTCCATTCATCTGCGCATGCTGTGATCCCTAGTGTTGTACCTGTTTGTGATGCTTGCTGACTTGAGCTATGTTCCCCCAAAGTCTTCTCCCTGTGTTCTCTGTGATGTGGGTGCATGGCACATTACTGGTCATCAGGGTGTCACCCATAGGTGTGTTTGCTGTCAGGGCAGAGTTTGTGTGCTGACGCAGATGGGTCACAGTCAGGTTTCCCTTTGGCACTTGTTGTTTGCCCCTGTCATGTGATTTCCAGTTTGTGTTATCTTTCAGTGATTGTGACACGTTGTGTGTGTGACTGCTGGCACTCCTTAGGGTCCGGGCTGCAATGTTGGTTGTTGTCTATGTGTGTTCTTTGTGGGTGACCTTGGCTTCTTCATTGGTGTGTGACTGTGGCTGGGATCCCATTGGTCGGTGTGGTATTGCCGTCATGTCCATGTACAGCGTAGTGTGCAGTGTGTCAGACATTCAGGAGTCTTGTTGAGTGTCCATGTGTGATGTGTTTCTACACCTTGGTTCCCACCCACCACCCTGGAATAGTAATGGGTGCATGTGCAATGTCACCAGTGCATGTGTACTTCACTGCTGCACATTGTTGGAGGTCGAGGGGTGTGGTCTTGAGTGTGTGCAGATGAGAGTTGTTGCCCGGCTAGTCCCCTGCCTCCATGTTGGCCTTGGCTTACTGGCCATGCTGATTGATTTGTGCTTGTGTAGGTGTGATGGTAGTTAGTTGCTCAGGACACCTGACTGTGGTTCACAGTGTGAACGACATTTAGCTTTGTCATCACAGTGGTATTTTTCTTCAGCCCAGGGTCACCACATTGTGGGGGCCCTGGGGGTGGTGCTGTGGTGTGTCTGTGACTTGCTGTGTCAGTTGTTGTTCCTACGTGCCTGTGTGACATGTGTGTTTTGTGCTCCCTCTCACCTGTCAATGCCTGCTTGCCCACATAGGGGATTTGGATCCATGAGTTACCTTAGTGTGGCAGTGTATGCACATCTGTATGATTGGTATTCAGCTCTCCTCATGTGTTGTGTTGTTGCCTGGGGACACTGGCACCCCCACCCCTCACCTGCTGTGTATGATGACAGTGTTGGTCTGCCTGTTTGTGTTTGTGCATCTGCACCACTGCATTGGCATATCTTGGGTGTGCCATTGGCTGTATGTTGTTTGGTGTGTTTCCCCTGCTGTCCCTGGGACTCCTAGGTCATCGGTCAGCACAGTGATCATGGTTTGTGTGTCCCATTGCTGCCATGGTATGGTATCTGTTCACCTCACATCTGCTGTCTCCACAGGGTATCTGCATTTGTGTGCCCATTGGTGCAAATATGTGGTTCTGCATTCTGATGGTCACTTCTGTCATTGTGTCATTGATGACTGTTGACGGTCTCAGCCCCCATGGGTGTTGTTTGTCTGCACATGGCCAAAGGAATGTTTCATTTGCACTGCAGTATTTGGCTCCCCCAATTTATGTTGCAATGGGACACATACACTACTTTGCCACAGATGAGTTTTTGGTTCTGTGACCAGGAATGATCCATGCAGTTTGGCAGTTGCAGCTCTTTCTTTGTCAACAATTACCTTTTGGTCACTGTGATGATGAGGGTGTAGACCCCATTGCCACAATGGTCAAAATGTGCTTCAGCTATGGACCCCACACTTACCTTTTGGTCACTGTGATGATGGGGGTTTAGACCCCATTGCCACAATGGTCAAAATGTGCTTCAGCTATGGACCCCACACTTGCCTTTTGGTCACTGTGATGATGGGGGTTTAGACCCCATTGCCACAATGGTCAAAATGTGCTTCAGCTATGGACCCCACACTTGCCTTTTGGTCACTGTGATGATGGGGGTTTAGGCCCCATTGCCACAATGGTCATGGGCTGCTTGCATTGTGGGTGCCACACACATATATGTGTGGCACATGTGCTAGGGGGTCACATTGTATGTTCAATGTCATGTTCGGTGTTGTAGGCATTTGACACAGCCTGCTCACACGCTTGTCATGGTGGTGGGGGATGTCTTAATCTTGCATTCCCTAGGTTGTGGTGTGCTTGTTGTGTCATGCATTGTCCATCCTATGAGTGGGGGTGGTAGTAGTGGTAGGCATCCAGCCCCCTGGCTAAGGGTGGTAGTAGTGGTGGGCATCCTGCCCCCTGGGTGAGGGTGGTAGTAGTGGTGGGCATCCTGCCCCCCTGGGTGAGGGTGGTAGTAGTGGTAGGCATCCTGCCCCCCTGGGTGGGGTGGTAGTAGTGGTGGGCATCCTGCCCCCTGGCTAAGGGTGGTAGTAGTGGTGGGCATCCTGCCCCCCTGGGTGAGGGTGGTAGTAGTGGTGGGCATCCTGCCCCCCTGGGTGAGGGTGGTAGTAGTGGTGGGCATCCTGCCCCCTGGGTGAGGGTGGTAGTAGTGGTGGGCATCCTGCTCCCCTGGCTAAGGGTGGTAGTAGTGGTGGGCATCCTGCCCCCTGGCTAAGGGTGGTAGTAGTGGTGGGCATCCTGCCCCCCTGGGTGAGGGTGGTAGTAGTGGTGGGCATCCTGCCCCCCTGGCTAAGGGTGGTAGTAGTGGTGGGCATCCTGCCCCCCTGGGTGAGGGTGGTAGTAGTGGTGGGCATCCTGCCCCCCTGGGTGAGGGTGGTAGTAGTGGTGGGCATCCTGCCCCCTGGGTGAGGGTGGTAGTAGTGGTGGGCATCCTGCCCCCTGGGTGAGGGTGGTAGTAGTGGTAGGCATCCTGCCCCCCTGTGTATGGGTGGTAGTAGTGGTAGGCATCCAGCCCCCCTGGCTAAGGGTGGTGGTAGGCATCCAGCCCCCTGGCTAAGGGTGGTAGTAGTGGTAGGCATCCAGCCCCCTGGCTAAGGGTGGTAGTAGTGGTGGGCATCCTGCCCCCTGGGTGAGGGTGGTAGTAGTGGTGGGCATCCTGCCCCCTGGCTAAGGGTGGTAGTAGTGGTGGGCATCCTGCCCCCCTGGGTGAGGGTGGTAGTAGTGGTGGGCATCCTGCCCCCCTGTGTAAGGGTGGTAGTAGTGGTAGGCATCCTGCCCCCTGTATAAGGGTGGTAGTAGTGGTAGGCATCCTGCCCCCCTGGGTGAGGGTGGTAGTAGTGGTGGGCATCCTGCCCCCCTGGCTAAGGGTGGTAGTAGTGGTAGGCATCCTGCCCCCTGGCTAAGGGTGGTAGTAGTGGTGGGCATCCTGCCCCCTGGGTGAGGGTGGTAGTAGTGGTGGGCATCCTGCCCCCCTGGCTAAGGGTGGTGGTAGGCATCCAGCCCCCCTGGCTAAGGGTGGTAGTAGTGGTAGGCATCCAGCCCCCCTGGGTGAGGGTGGTAGTAGTGGTGGGCATCCTGCCCCCCTGGGTGAGGGTGGTAGTAGTGGTAGGCATCCTGCCCCCTGGGTGGGGGTGGTAGTAGTGGTGGGCATCCTGCCCCCTGGCTAAGGGTGGTAGTAGTGGTGGGCATCCTGCCCCCCTGGGTGAGGGTGGTAGTAGTGGTGGGCATCCTGCCCCCCTGGGTGAGGGTGGTAGTAGTGGTGGGCATCCTGCTCCCTGGCTAAGGGTGGTAGTAGTGGTGGGCATCCTGCCCCCCTGGCTAAGGGTGGTAGTAGTGGTGGGCATCCTGCCCCCCTGGGTGAGGGTGGTAGTAGTGGTGGGCATCCTGCCCCCCTGGGTGAGGGTGGTAGTAGTGGTGGGCATCCTGCCCCCCTGGGTGAGGGTGGTAGTAGTGGTGGGCATCCTGCCCCCTGGGTGAGGGTGGTAGTAGTGGTAGGGCATCCTGCCCCCCTGTGTAAGGGTGGTAGTAGTGGTAGGCATCCAGCCCCCTGGCTAAGGGTGGTGGTAGGCATCCAGCCCGCCCTGGGTGAGGGTGGTAGTAGTGGTAGGCATCCAGCCCCCTGGCTAAGGGTGGTAGTGGTGGTGGGCATCTGGCACCCCCCTGGCTAAGGGTGGTTGTGGTGGTTGGCATCCAGCCCCCTGGGTTGGGGTGGTGGCGCGCATTCAGGCCCCTGTGTGCATATGTGGCATTGGTGATGGGCATCCCGCCCCTATGGTGCTGCTGTTGCTGGTGTAAGTATATTCAGATTCCCAGTGTATGTGTGTGATGTGTCGTGGTACGTGTTGTATGTGTTTTGTGGTTGGTGTCTGACTTACCTTCTGCGCCGTACGCGTCCGTGCCTGTTCCGGTAGTAGATGTAGAATATTGGTATGATCGGGACGAAGGGATTCATGGTTGGTTCGTGTCGTTCGTCCTTCTCGTTGCTTCGGCCGTCCTCGCCGCTTGGCTTCGTCCTCGTCGCTTCGCTCGTCCTCGTCGCTCGCGTCGTCCTCGTCTGTGCCGTGTTCGTCTCGTAGCCGTGGATCGTGTTGTGGCGCGATTCGGAGCTTATGTGCGCCTCTCCCGGATGGTTTGACGTGCCGTGCGTAGCGACGGGTTCGGCGCGTACGGAAAGCGCATCGTACTTGTCCGGCCGGACGGGGCTGCATTTTCCCTTCCGTGCGACTCGATTCGGCGTTTCCGGATTCGCCTCGGTCGGAGAACAGGACCTGGTTTGGGTGAGTACGGCTCGGCCGGGATTTTTGCTGTTGTGCGCATCGTACTTGCTCGTTCGGTGTGCTGTACGGATCGGTCGGGAAACTGGCTTTCGCATGGCTTTTTTCCCGACCGAATAGTATTGGGTGCGCCTCCGACCGAGATCGGAATCGGCCCCTCTGTCTCTGTTATAAGGGTCTGCACACTCCTTCTTCCTACTTGGCATCTCTCTTTAATTGATACCAACCAACGAGATGTTTTTATTCCAACTCTTCCATATCTTTAGTGATTCTCAAATATAGAAGACTATACACACAGCTGCAGTTCCTTGCGATGGGCTACGGGGCCCCATCTCCTTATTTCCAGACCCCTTTTAATTTTATTATTCATATTCCTCCGAAGAGGCAGTCAGACACTATTTTTGCAGACACATGCACTAGTGCGCATGCGTCTGCCTTCACATTATTTGCTGGGTTTACCTTTCATCAGCCCTGGCCCTCAGTGGCCTGCCAGACTTTAGGACCACACCCCCTGTAAAGTAATACAGCCTCGCTAATTGAACACAGGCCGGGTGCATTAGGCTTTCTCCTGGTGCTTTCCAAGGCTGTGTCAGTAAGTGAGGATGCACACCCCAGTTCCCATCTCATCATAGGGGAGGGTGGGATCAGCAAGATTGACTGATCCCACCTCTCCCTGTGATGAAATGGAAAAGAGGCAGACATCAGAAGAGAGTACAGTTCCAGTTGGTTTTGCTGCGTCATCACAGGGCCCATGTTTCAATAGGGCATGCTGCTTTCTAAAAGCTAACTGCATACCCCCAAGAAGTCTCCAGCACGTCCTTTCATCTTACCAATCTACAGGCTTACAATGTCTGAAAATGTTAAACACGTTTACCATCTGGCTCTGTGCAGCAGCATCTTGTCAGTCAGACAAGACCATAGTGCGCTGGCTCGTAGTACTTCTTTCAGGTGAGGTAATTTTCAAATTAATCTTATGAAGGCTCTGGCATTCTTGAAAACTTTCTGCAGCCCTCCTCAGCTTACCTTTACAGAGCTTAAGACATTCCAGCAATTGTAAAACTCATTAGCTTTAAGAGGCTTGTATTTAAAGATAGTACGCTTTACCAGTTGCTGGAATGTGCCAGTCTCAAGTTCTGAGAAGGGGATCACTGACACAATATTGCAAACAATATAGTGATCCGAAAATATACTGTCCCTATACTTTTAATGGTAAGTAAAAAAATATTGTTTCACACTAACATCATTAAGAAGTATACAAAAATATTGTTTTTTAATATAGATATATATAGTTGAATAAAGTAAATCTTAAATATTTAAATACATAAGATTAATATAATGTAAATTAAATACATTTGAATAAATATTTAATACTATACATACTTATATAACCACACACACACATATATATATTCACTTACAAAACCAAAGGTTACAGGGACGTTATAGTTAGGGAACCGATTTTTTAAAAAACCTTAGAAATTCACTGAAAAAGTCAAAAGTTACAGAGACGTTATAGTTAGGCTCACATTTCACTCGTACAAAACCAGTGAAATTCAGCAGTTATAGTTACCCTAGCTAACTATAACTTACGCGACCGCAATGCACTGATTATGACCTCACATATTACATCACTCATGACATGGTCAGTGACATCACTGATGACATCTCAAATGACATCATCGGGAAGATGCTGCATACCGCTAATGTTTATGGGGTGGGGCAAAACGGGCGGGGTTTCTAGGTAAGTTTACATACTTCTACTCTTTAAAAGTTTAGAACATAATCTCTGTCTTCAGCAGCAAATGACAAGAAAGAACCCCCTCATCACAGACACTACGTGAGATATTGCATTCGAGAAAAGCAAGGATGCAAACACCTCCATCACGGATCATAGATAACTTGGAAAAGCAGCAAAAACACACTTGGATGATTTTATTTATTTATTTTATTTATTTAAGAGTTTTATAAAGCGCCTGAATCACTCCCGAAGGGGTATCTCTGCGCTAAGCGAACCTGCGGGCGGGTAAAAACAGATTAAAATAGGGAGGCTTTAAGCAGTTTCCTGAAATGTAGATAATCTGGGCATTGTCTGAGCTGTAGGGGGAGCTCATTCCAGTATAGTGGGGCGAGGAGGGAAAAAGATTTCCCACCGAGTCTAGCTTTCCTAACCCTTGGAACCTGTAAAAGAAGTTTACAGCTGGATCTCAGTGTCCTGTGCGGAGAGTAGGCCTTCAGTTTGCCCGAGATGTAAGAAGGACCCTTGTTATGAATGGCTCTATAGACTATGCAGCCAGTTTTAAACTTTATCCGCTTTCGGACTGGTAACCAATGAAGTCTACGGAGCAACGGCAAAGAAGGGGTTCCCGGAGTGGAATTCGTGAGGAGCCGGGCCGCAGTATTCTGGACCACCTGGAGTCTATTAAGGGAAGACTCGTTTGCGGAAAGCAAAAGAGCATTGCAATAATCAAGGCGCCCCAGAATCATGGTCTGAATAAGAGTTTTCCGTGTGTAATCCGGCAGAAATGGAAAGACTCGGCGTAGCATGCCCAGCACATGGAAGCAGTTGCTGACGGTTCGGGAGATATGCTCCTTCAGAGTAAGAGCCTGATCAAGATGAATGCCCAGGTTCTTAACTGAAGTTTTGGGAGTAGGGGGTGGACCAAGAGCGGGCGGCCACCAGTCCGGAGACCAGAGTAAAGGGGCTTCTCCAAATAGCATTATCTCGGTTTTCCCTGCATTCAATTGGAGGAAATTTCTCCTCATCCAAACTGATATGGCAGTCATACCTTCGACAAATGATGACAGGGCATGTGTTGTGGTTTTATCAAAGGTGAAGAGAAGCTGAGTGTCATCCGCGTAGGAGATGGGCAGAAAACCATGACTCCTGAGTAAGTGGGCCAAGGGGGCGATATAGATGTTAAAAAGCGTGGGGCTTAAGCACGAGCCCTGCGGAACACCCTTGGTCAGTTCCGTGGTCTTAGAACGGAATGGGCCCAGGTTGATGGTCTGAGTTCGAGATGACAGAAAGCTAGTCATCCACTGTAGAGCCGAACCCTGGAGTCCGATCGCCCTCAGTCTCATGAGCATAATCTGGTGAGATATAGTGTCGAATGCCGCAGAAAGATCCAATAGCACAAGTATGGTGGACTGGCCGCTATCAAGAGTCATTCTGATGTTATCCGTGACTTCCAGTAGGGCCAGTTCTGTGCTATGATTAGGCCTAAAACCAGATTGCGAAGGGTCAAGGCAATTGTTGGTTTCGACAAAGGTGGAGAGATGTAAGTTAATATATTTTTCCAAGACCTTGCTCATATGAGGTAAGAGGGAGATGGGCCGAAGATTGGACAGGTCAGTCATAGAGGCCTTAGGATTTTTCCGGATTGGAATGACCTGTGCCGCCTTCCAGGTTTGTGGGAGACAACCCTCTATCAAGGAGAGATTGAGGATGGTACTAACAGAAGGGGAAAGTACATTAGCAAGGATGGAGGCTACTTTTGCAGGGATGACATCTAATGGGGAGCCCGATTTGACTGATCGAAGTAAATCAGCCACCGTTTCATTAGTCATAAGAGGGAAGTTGCTTAGCATTTGCGAATCTGGTGCTGGGAGAACCTCAGGAGAAAGAGAAAGAGGAATAATAGGTTGATTCTCGGAGGAAGCAATTTTATCGTATATTAGATAAATTTTATTAGTGAAATGCAGAGCAATACTGTCACATAAGGATTGTGAAGAAATCTCTGGCTTTTCACACGCCCTCGGATTGGTGAAAGATTTTAGTATCTGAAATAAGGCTTTAGGTCTATTTTCGGCAAAGTTGAGTTGCTGGGCTATGAACTTTTTTCGTGCTCCTTTTATGCTACTGTGGTAAGAGGAGATAGCAGCCTTAAAAATGTCTTTATCTCTTAAATTGTGTGACCTGCGCCAACGTTTCTCCAAGTTTCTACATTTGCGTTTTTCTATACGCAGCTCCGGGGTAAACCAGGGTTGAGAGCGATTAGTGGCGTTGGGCACGGGTCTGGGCGGCGCAATTAGATCAAGGATCCCAGTAGTAATTGAATTAAACATTTCTAATCCCTCCTCAGTATTGGTGGGAGCGTCGTAGGTTTCCCAGATAGGGGAAAAAGCTGCCTGGAACCTATCAGGAGAGATCTTATACCATTGCCTCGCGAGCAGCCGGCGGGTGCTCAGTATTTTTTGCCATAGCCTGCCTCCCTGGATGGTGAATTCTATGGACGAATGGTCTGTCCAAGTCTGGGGTTGTGGAGGTTCACATCTGATACCAGAGTTGTTAGAGAAAATGGTATCTAGAGTGCGACCAGCAATATGCGTCGGGCCCTCATTGAGTTTAGAGAGGCCTAGAGAGGCAAGATCAGTAAGAAGCATTGCTGTGTCTGGGAGGTCTTCTACTTCACTGTGCACATTAAAATCACCCAATAACAGAAACTCATTAGATGAAATAACATGAGGGGCAATAAGTTCGGTCAGCTGGATAGAAAATTCTTCCAGCGGGCCGGGTGGTCGATAAACCAGGGCACCTTTCCAGCTTAATTGAGGGTGAAAATCTATACGAAAGATCATAATTTCAATTTTAGGATTGCTCCGTTGCTCAAGAACAGTGACTGGAATACTGTCTCTGTGAACTAAAGCAATTCCACCCCCTGTTTTTGAGGGTCTGTCTAGTCTAAGAAACCTATAATCAGTGGGGAGTGCTAAGGAGATAGCCGGGGTAGAGTGGGGTTTAAGCCAAGTCTCGGTCGAAAATCCCAAATCCGGAGAGACCGAACTTAAAAGATCCCAAATTTCTGTCGCGTGTTTGGTGAGGGATCTCACATTACATAGGACTCCCTTCCAGCCTGTACTAGAACCAGAATTGGGTTTAATAAAAACCTCACTAGGAGCCGGGGAAGGGGGTAGGGTGCATATGTGATTGGGAAGGGTTATGGGAGGAGGGCTTTCATGTGCAACATTGCTGTTCAGGGTGCAGTTTTGAGACTGACAGAAAATACATGAAAACGGGCCTTCTATAGTCGGCCATGATAGGGGGCATGTTATAGCGGGGCATCCACGCGTGGATAATGGTGTCAACCTGAGCTTAAGTAAGGTTTCCCGGGAATAGGGGGTACCTTTTTTCAAGGCGGTATCTGTAATGAAACCGGCATACTTCCTGGCTCCTGGCGACAGTCTGGTGCGGACGGGCGCAGACGGGCTTGCCTTAGGCGCGCCCGCTGCGCGCGTCCGCTGCGCGTCGAGCAGGGCATCCGGTTTTTATTGGGGAAGCGCAAAAACTAGAGCGCTAACCCCCAGGATCGGAAGTCACCTAATCTCCCTCCACACAAACGGGATGAAGCCCGCGATGGACCGAGGAGAGGCGACTGGGCACAGCAGCAAAGAACAACAGGTAAAAAACGAGTGTAAGGGTTGGGGTTAGTCAGGGAAAGTATTTAAAACCAATGTGCAAAAGTAAGTTTTAAAACGGCAATAGAGAAATGCCTCGGTGCAGCCAGGAGTCAGCTTTACCAGCGCGCGTCCGCTGCGCGTCGAGCAGGGCATCCGGTTTTTATTGGGGAAGCGCAAAAACTAGAGCGCTAACCCCCAGGATCGGAAGTCACCTAATCTCCCTCCACACAAACGGGATGAAGCCCGCGATGGACCGAGGAGAGGCGACTGGGCACAGCAGCAAAGAACAACAGGTAAAAAACGAGTGTAAGGGTTGGGGTTAGTCAGGGAAAGTATTTAAAACCAACGTGCAAAAGTAAGTTTTAAAACGGCAATAGAGAAATGCCTCGGTGCAGCCAGGAGTCAGCTTTACCAGCGCGCGTCCGCTGCGCGTCGAGCAGGGCATCCGGTTTTTATTGGGGAAGCGCAAAAACTAGAGCGCTAACCCCCAGGATCGGAAGTCACCTAATCTCCCTCCACACAAACGGGATGAAGCCCGCGATGGACCGAGGAGAGGCGACTGGGCACAGCAGCAAGAACAACAGGTAAAAAACGAGTGTAAGGGTTGGGGTTAGTCAGGGAAAGTATTTAAAACCAATGTGCAAAAGTAAGTTTTAAAACGGCAATAGAGAAATGCCTCGGTGCAGCCAGGAGTCAGCTTTACCAGTGCTACTTTGTTTTACTATGAGGAGGGGGGCCATGTGGCTCCCCTCCCCGGGCCGATTTCACGCCTGAGATCCCCATCCCCAGGGGCCCTGCCATGTCACCTGGGCACCCCTAGGGCACCCAGTGTGAAATGGGACCGCGGGGAGCCTCTAGGCCTCCGTGGTCCCAGCCGGCTCCCCACCTCCTGCGGGAGCCGGCATTGCTCTGACAGACAGGGGGAAGCTGCCCCCTGTCTGTCAGAACAATGTTTTCAACTGTTTCCCTGCATGCATATTTGGGCCAGGTCCCAGGGGAATTTAAAAAAAAAGAGGGGTTCGCACAGCTCCCCCTCCTGGAGCTTATTGATGCCCTCGGGACCAACACCTCCCTGGGGCTTGAATTTAGAGAAATGCGGGGGAAGCCGTACTGCCTCCCCCGCTGCCCTGGGGACCATCACCTCCTTGGGGCTTGTTTAAATATTCACATGGGAGTGCCTCCTGGACCCCTATCCCTGGGGACCGCAACCTCCCTTCCCCTCCCTGGGGCTTAATCATAAAATATTGCGGGGGCTGCGCGGACTCCCCACAGCCCCGTGGACCGCCACCTCCCTGGGGCATACGTTCAATTGAATGCGGGGATGTGTGGCCCCCCCCACAGCCCCAGGGACCACCACGTCCGTGGGGCAAATTACAAGAAAGGAGGGGGGCTGTGCCGCCCCCCTCCAGGAGCAATATGTGGCCCAGGGGACCGCCATCCCCCAGAGCCATCTCCTGCTATGTCCTGGAGTGCAAACCCCTGGGACAGAGCTGTTTCCTATGGCTTGGCAGGAGTTTTACAGGTCCCACCAAGCCATAGCAAACTGTGCTCCGCTTTGACAGAGAGGGAGCTGCATGCTAGCAGCTTCCTCTCTGTCAAAGCAATGCCGGCACCCACAAGAGGTGGGGAGCCGGCAAGGACCGTGAGATCCCAACACTACACTGGGTGCCCTCGGTGGGACCAGGGATGTGGTCCCTGGGCCAAAATCAGCCGGGACGGGGGCGCTCAGCCCCCTTCCCTTTAATGTATACATTTTTTTTCTTTCAAAAAAGGCTGGGCCCTGGGGGATGGGGCCCCTGGGCCTTAAATCAGCCAGGGAGTGGACTCCCTCCAATTCAAAAAAAGGCTGGCAAAGGGGGATGGGATCCCCGGGGCCCATATTGGCCCAGAGAAAGGGAACCATGTGCCCCCCTCCCTGAATACATTTAGAAAAAAAGAAAAAACCCTCTAGCAAGTTGCCGGAGGCCCCGTCCCCTTTCACCACCACTCTGCAGAAGTGCCTCCTGGCACACTACTGGTTGGGGAGGAAGTCCCCTTGGCAGCAGAGGGTCCTTGGGAGCAAACAAGCCCTCCTGTTACCTCCAGTAGGTCCCACACAGCGGGATTGCTCAGAGGTTGTCGGAGGCCAAGCTCCCTTTCTCCACCACTCTGCAAATGCACCTCCTGGCTCACTGCTGGTTGGGGGATGAACTCCACTTGGCTATATAGGGTCCTTGGGGGCCAAATAACCCTCCTGTTACCACTAGTAAGTTCCACAAAACACGATTGCTGTGAGGACTTCGAAGGCCATGCCCCCTTTCTCCACTACTCTGCAAACACGCCTCCTGGTGCAATACTGGTTGGGGGATGACCTACTCTTGGGTTCTGAGGGACCTTGGGGCCAAGAAGCCCTCCTGTTACCTCCAGCTGGATTCCTGAGAGCTGGTCGGAGGCCCTGCCCCTGTTTTCCACCACTCTGCTAACGTGACTACTAGTTAAAAACCATAGAAATTCACTTAAAAAACCAAAGGTTACAGAGACATTATAGTTAGGCTCAGATTTCACTCATACAAAGCCAGTGAACCATCTTCGAAGGCACTGTGGCAAAATCAGGGCTGCGTTGAAAGCTGAGGTTGTTGTATCGCGCACACGGTGAGTGGTGTCAATGGCTTCAGTGCAGGAAGCGGCAACGCGACGATATTGCAGGGATGCACCAGTTCTGAACTGACACTTTGGAGTTGATGCGTCGGTTTCTTGATTGCATCACCAAATTCACCTCCCAGGCCCAAGTACTGGATTTGGCACCACTTGGCAGAACAGGACTCACAGGGAAGGAGCCCAGGAGCTGGTAGCAAGATGCAGGTGAAGTCTTTGATGTCCTTGCGACTTCAGCAACAGGAGGCAAGCTCAGTCAAGCCCTTGAAGAACCTTAGAAAGAAGGATGCAGAGAGTAAAGTCCATTCCTCTCACTTCCACCAAGAAGCAGCAGGCCAACACAGCAAAGCAAGCAGCAAAGTGGCAGTGCCTCCTGGCAGCATAATACTTCTTCCTGGCAGAATGTCCTCACTCCAGAAGTGTTCTGAGTATACGGTTCAGAGGTCCAGTATTTATACCCATTTTAGCCTTTGAAGTAGAGAGACGTCAAAGAAAGGTCTTTGTAGTGCACAAGACCCTGCCCTTCCTGGCTCCAGACACACCACAGACGGGTATGCAGGTCTTTGTGTGGGGTCAAGCACAGCCCTATCCAGGTGCATGTGTCAGCTCTGCCCATCACTCTAGCTCAGGAAGGCTCATTAGCCTGGTGATGGGCCATCAGGATATGCAGTAGTTCCAACAAAACAAGGGAAACCCTCAGATGCCTAAGGACCAAGGGTTGTCAGAGGTTATAAAGAACAGCGGTCCCCAAGTGCTGTACAATAAAATCATACTCTGGGTATACAATTAGTGCCCAAGAAGAATAGTATTCAATCAGTAATTTATTCAGACAGAAGATAAAAACAAGCTTGAGGGGTAACAACCCCTCTTTTTTCAGGCTATGTAGGGCACACCTCAGCTCCCTTTGTGTGTGACTGTCTAGAGTGAATTCATAAAGCCCAACTGTCATCCAACCCAGACGTGTATTCTAGAGTCAGGCAGAGGCACAGAATGGTTAAGTAAGAAAATGCTTACTTTCTTAAAGTGGCATTTGCAGATCTGTAATTTAAAAACCAACTTCACTAAAAGATGTGTTTTTAAATTGTAAGTCCAGAGACACCAAACTCCTTTTTATATCTGGTTACCAATTGGAAGATACACTTGTAAGATATTACAAGGCAGCTCCAATGCTAACCTATAGGAGAGATAGGCCTTGCTGTAGTGAAAAACAAATTTAGCAGTTTGTCACTACCAGGGGATGTAAACCTCACAACTACATGTCCTACCTTTTAAATACACTGCACCGTGCCAAAGGGGCTACCTAGAGGTGCCTTAAATGAAATAAAAGGGAAGGTGTGGACCTCGCAAGTAGATGACCTTGCCAGGTCGAAATGGCAGTTTAAAACTGCACACACAGGCTCTGCAGCAGAAGGCCTGAGCCAGGTTTGAATGGCTATTTATGTGGGTGGCACAATCAGTGCTGCAGGCCCACTAGTAGTATTTGATTTACAGGCCTTGGGCACACACGGTGCACTGCACTAGGGACTTTTTAGTAAATCAAATATGCCAGTCATGGAGAAACCAAATACCATTACATTTTAGACACAGAGCACATGCACTTTAATACTGGTCAGCAGTGGTAGAGTGCCCAGAGTCCTAAAACCAGCAAAATCGAAGTTCAGCACACAGTCAAAAACAGGAGGTCAGAAGCAAAAAGACAAGGGGAAACATGCCAAAAGATGCCAGGTCTAACAATTATTAATTAGCCTCCCAAAAATGTGTATATCTATCTATCTATATTAAAAAAGGGGAGGATTGTGGTATGCTGGCGTGCTGCCTTATCGCTGGTGGTGCTTTGAAATCAGCGCCACCGCAAGCGCTAAATATTCCAAACAACACCTCTCCAAACTCCAATAAGAGAGAGCAGGCACTCGAAGTCAGGGGAATAAAACCATTTAATGAATCAAAATTCCCCAGAAACAGGAACACATGTAAGAC
>CAWUFW010027296.1:0-27786 GCA_963921515.1 Calotriton arnoldi | reverse complement strand
GAGACTTGTCATCAGTGAACATCACAGCTGTTCCTATACAGGATGGTATAGTGTGGGACAAAACAGATTTTGATCTCTTCGGCCCGACGGAACAATTGAACATTCCACATTTGTTTAAAATTTCACTAAGTGATCTAATTTCGTCCAGTACCTATTCTGATGGGTAAACAGACATAATATCGAATTTTTAATATCGAATTGCCAAAATATCGAGTTTTTAATATAGAATGGACAGAATATCGAATTGCCAAAATATAGTTGTTAAAAATATCGAATTTTTTTATAGTGTTTTAAGTGTTAGTATATGTGTTAAAAGTATGTATTATTTTTGTAATGTATGTTTTAATTTTTTTAAAGTAATGAATTTTATGTTATTTAATTTTTGCGTAATTTAATTCTGTAGCGGGTTGTGGGTTTATAGGGGAATAGGGTGGGAAGTAATTTAATTATAGTAAATTAAATATTAATTTTTAGGAATTATTAATTATATTTAATTTAATTTTGCGTTTTAGTTCTGTAGCGGGTTGTGGGTTTATAGGGGAATAGGGTGGGAAGTAATTTAAATGTAATTAAGTAATTATTTAATTTTATTTATTGGTATTGATAAATAATTCATTGTTAATTAATTATTAATTGGTAATTAATTTTTATTAATTGGTAATTAATTTTTATTAATTGGTAATTAATTTTTATTAATTTTTTTAATTGATAATTATATTAATTGTATTAATTTGTTATTCAGAGCGGGTTGTGGGTTTATAGGGGAATAGGGTGGGAAGTAATTTAATTGTAATTCAGTAATTATGTATTTTTATTTATTGGTATTGATTATTAATTTATTGTTAATTAATTCTTATTTGGTAATTAATTTTTATTAATTGGTAATTAATTTTTATTAATTTATTAATTGATAATTATGTTAATTGTATTAATTTATTCTTTGTAGCGGGTTGTGGGTTTATAGGGGAATAGGGTGGGAAGTAATTTAATTGTAATTAATTAATTATTGAAAATATTTTGGTGTATTGATAATTAATTTACTGTCAATTAATTATTACTTGGTATTTTTTTATTATTTATTATTTTTTGGTATTGAAAATTAATTCTCTGTTAATTAATAATTAATAGGTAATTCATTTTTAAGAAATAATATTTATTGGTATTTAGAATTAATTATTAAATATTTTGTAATTGGTAAGTAATTTCAATTAATTTTTTATTGGTATTGATAATTATTTTATTTTTATTAAAATATTAAATCATTATTTTCCCTACTGTTGCACTCTCTGGAGTGGGAATAGTAATTTTTACCCCTACGCTATCCAACTCTTTCCCTACTGTTGCACTCTCTGGAGTGGGAATAGTAATTTATACCCCTACGCTATCCAACGCTTTCCCTACTGTTGCACTCCCTGGAGTGGGAATAGTAATTTTTACCCCTACGCTATCCAACACTTTCCCTACTGTTGCACACTCTGGAGTGGGAATAGTAATTTTTACCCCTACGCTATCCAACACTTTCCCTACTGTTGCACACTCTGGAGTGGGAATAGTAATTTTTACCCCTACGCTATCCAACTCTTTCCCTACTGTTGCACTCCCTGGAGTGGGAATAGTAATTTTTACCCCTACGCTATCCAACACTTTCCCTACTGTTGCACACTCTGGAGTGGGAATAGTAATTTATACCACTACGCTATCCAACGCTTTCCCTACTGTTGCACTCTCTGGAGTGGGAATAGTAATTTTTACCCCTACGCTATCCAACACTTTCCCTACTGTTGCACTCCCTGGAGTGGGAATAGTAATTTTTACCCCTCTGCTATCCAACACTTTCCCTACTGTTGCACTCTCTGGAGTGGGAATAGTAATTTTTACCCTCCCGCTATCCAACGCTTTCCCTACTGTTGCACTCACTGGAGTGGGAATAGTAATTTTACCCTCCCGCTATCCAACGCTTTCCCTACTGTTGCACTCTCTGGAGTGGGAATAGTAATTTTTACCCTCCCGCTATCCAACGCTTTCCCTACTGTTGCACTCTCTGGAGTGGGAATAGTAATTTTTACCCCTACGCTATCCAACGTTTTCCCTACTGTTGCACTCTCTGGAGTGGGAATAGTAATTTTTACCCTCCCGCTATCCAACGCTTTCCCTACTGTTGCACTCACTGGAGTGGGAATAGTAATTTTTACCCTCCCGCTATCCAATGCTTTCCCTACTGTTGCACTCACTGGAGTGGTAATAGTAAATTTTACCCTCCCGCTATCCTACGCTAAAAATATTGAATATTTTTTATAAATGTTACGTTAATATATATATGTATTAAAAAATAAAAATGTATGTTTATTTTTTTTAACTTACATTAATTATTTATTAATTTTAAAGTTATTTAAGTATTTTTAAGTATGTTTTAGTTAATTATATATAGTATTTCATTAATTTTTCATTACTTTTAAGATATTTAAAAAATTCGATATTTTGACTAACTATATTTTTTACAACTATATTTTGGATTCGATATTTTTGTACTTACCTGTTTGTAGATAGGGATTCGATATTTTGGCATTCTATATTTTTACCTCGATATTTTTGTAGGTCGATATTCTTCTCATCGATATTCTGTCAGTGATCCATTCTGGTGATTGGGACTTTGAGACTGTTAACGACATAATGCATGACCTAGAAAAATCTGCTGCATTTTCTAAAAATGAATATTTAGAGGGTTCATCAGACTATGAACAACTGCATTGTTATAACCACTATGGTCATCATTATTTGCATAAATCTGCATATCCAAGAAATGTGTTTATGTTTAACCAATGGGAACATTGTCTTACACCACCTAAAGGTAGTTCAAAAACATTTGCTAGTAAGTTTCCATATTTTTCAGGATACAATACATCTAATCCAGAAATGTTTTACTATAAAAATGTAAACAAGACAGGACTGAAAATTATGTTAACAAATACAAAACAGATTTACTCTGCAGCATTTATTGCCCAACTGTCTAGACAGGGTTTCGACTTTTGGAAAGACACAATAGACACAAAAACTGTCTGGGGTACTAAAGATTGGCAAGTGCAGGGGATAGAAGCTTTATTTAGAGCCTGCATCATCCCTGAACAAATAATGTTTTTGAATGAAACCATCCAACAAACATCTTGTCTTGGATTAGCCAAGATCAAGGAGATGAACACACCTTCTGTACCAGCACCTGCAAGAAATAACGAAACACAGGCAGTGGTGACAGTTGACAATATACTACAACTCAACAGATCTAATCCTGATTGGAAAAAATGGTTGATCTGGCCCACAGACACGAATAACTGTCAGGAAAGATTCCTGAATAAAACTCAGGGCTTTACTATAATAGGCCAGACCCAAGATACGTCCAAAGACAACATCCGGGGGTAGTAACAACATACAGGGGTCGATTCCGATTCGGGCCGGAAAAAGCACCGACCGACTCGGATCCGGAAAAAATACCGACCGACACGTACCAGTGGCGCCCGACACGCCAAGTACGATGCAAGCCGCGATAAATCCGACCGACACGTCAGGAAACCAAGCCGACCGACCGAGCCGCTCGGAAAATTGCAATCCGGCCGGAAAAACACGCGAATCCAACCGACCGACACGCACCCGGAACAAATCCGACCGAATCGTACCCGCCAACTCCAACCCGCAAAGTACGATGCAAGGCGCGAAAAACACGACCGAGTCGGACGGAGGACAAGCCGTACGACCGACACGCATACAAAACCGAGCCGAAGCAACACAATACACCGCGACCGACGCGTACGCAGCATACAAAACTGCACAAACACAGCGTGAACGAAACGGAAAACACCGTACGAGACCAATGCAGGGTCCGACTCGGTCACAAGAACGTTTCCAACATACACAAACAGCACAAAGGAAAAATCAACCAAAAAAAGGCCAAACAAGCAATTACCAAGCCAATAAATACTGGGGGGGTGGGGACAGAGAACAAAGACACACCCACAACTCCACCTATATAAAGGACACAAATCACTACCATGAGCCTTTGCAAATGCCATTTCACTGCCAGCACCCAAGAGAAAGCAACCACACACCCACAGCTCACCCCTCACACAAGCCACACACCATCAGCACACCAACAAATACCTACCTCACATACACCCAGCAAAACACACACTCACACACCCTCACCTGCACACCAACACACACATCACTCACCATCACCACCCATCACCATGCCCCCCAAGAAGAATCCCAAGTTCCTAGATTGTGAATTGGAAGTCCTGGTAGACGAGATCCTCAGGGTGGAGCCACAGCTGTTTGGCACTCTGGTCCAACAGACCCCCATGTCGCAGAAAACCAAGATGTGGGAGAGGATCATCAACAGGGTGAACGCCCAATCATCATGTCGGCGCACAAAGACGGACATCCAGAACAGGTGGTATGACGTGCGCAGGAGGGTACGGGACCTGCTGAAGATAGACTACATCAACAGCCAACATACCGGCAGTGGCCCTCCTGCCAAGCCAATATACCTCAGGCCCTGGGAGGAGAAGGTGCGGGCCATCCTTCCGCCAGTGAGCGTATATGGACTAGAGAACATCCCAGAGCCTGGTGAGTACACAACAAATGTACACAATAAACTGCCACAAAACACACACATCACTGTCAAGGGGAGAGTCAAACCATGCACACATAGCAATTACACAGCAACTAGAACAGAATCATCCCAAAATGTGTATGTCAGTCAGATAAACACAACACATGCCATCAAAAAAGTCACATCCAACTGTGCCAACACATGTACAAACACAACCACAACTACAGCTAGGCAGTGGCACAAATAGAACTAACACACACATCCACACATGTAGCCACCACAACAACACCAACACACAGTGAAGACCACTCAAAGGAAGGAATTCTGTGTATGCTGGCCAAGTCAGTGTAGCCAATAGCATCATGGGAGTCGCAGTCACACATATTGCCCCCCCCACAACTGTCCCATCAACACCACCCTGAACCATGCTCACATCACAGGGAGTGGAGAAGGACTCACAAGATGGCTGACACTGGCTACTGCTGTGGGGAGCACAAGGCCCTGCTGGCAACTGTGCACCAACAAACAGCAGGACACCACTGACTGACATCCTGAGAGACAACTTCCACTCCCTGCAATGCAAGCACGTTCCATGGTGGGATATCTGGCTGGCTGGGTGGGAAGGGGGACTTGCAGCACTGACTATAGTCACCAGCACCTCCCCTCACCCCCCCCCAACACAAACTCCACAGTACCCACCTGGTAGAATGCAATGCCCTCCATCCTAACACAAGATCCCACAAAGCACCACCACCCTGGGTTATGTTGTGTGAAGCACAGGGACACTCTTGGGACTCTTAGCCAAACAACTGCCAGGACAACACTCCCAGCCATCCTGTCAGCACAGCCAGCCCACCCCACAGGGAAGCAGAGTCAAAAGGAAGGAAGCATGGGCATGCTGGGAAGGGGGTGGAGGCAATAGCATGATGGGAGTCGTAGTCACAGACATAGCTCACCCCCACAACTGTCCCATCAACACCACCCTGAACCATGCTCACATCACAGGGAGTGGAGAAGGACTCACAAGATGGCTGACACTGGCTACTGCTGTGGGGAGCACAAGGCCCTGCTGGCAACTGTGCACCAACAAACAGCAGGACACCACTGACTGACATCCTGAGAGACAACTTCCACTCCCTGCAATGCAAGCACGTTCCATGGTGGGATATCTGGCTGGCTGGGTGGGAAGGGGGACTTGCAGCACTGACTATAGTCACCAGCACCTCCCCTCACCCCCCCCCAACACAAACTCCACAGTACCCACCTGGTAGAATGCAATGCCCTCCATCCTAACACAAGATCCCACAAAGCACCACCACCCTGGGTTATGTTGTGTGAAGCACAGGGACACTCTTGGGACTCTTAGCCAAACAACTGCCAGGACAACACTCCCAGCCATCCTGTCAGCACAGCCAGCCCACCCCACAGGGAAGCAGAGTCAAAAGGAAGGAAGCATGGGCATGCTGGGAAGGGGGTGGAGGCAATAGCATGATGGGAGTCGTAGTCACAGACATAGCTCACCCCCACAACTGTCCCATCAACACCACCCTGAACCATGCTCACATCACAGGGAGTGGAGAAGGACTCACAAGATGGCTGACACTGGCTACTGCTGTGGGGAGCACAAGGCCCTGCTGGCAACTGTGCACCAACAAACAGCAGGACACCACTGACTGACATCCTGAGAGACAACTTCCACTCCCTGCAATGCAAGCACGTTCCATGGTGGGATATCTGGCTGGCTGGGTGGGAAGGGGGACTTGCAGCACTGACTATAGTCACCAGCACCTCCCCTCACCCCCCCCAACACAAACTCCACAGTACCCACCTGGTAGAATGCAATGCCCTCCATCCTAACACAAGATCCCACAAAGCACCACCACCCTGGGTTATGTTGTGTGAAGCACAGGGACACTCTTGGGACTCTTAGCCAAACAACTGCCAGGACAACACTCCCAGCCATCCTGTCAGCACAGCCAGCCCACCCCACAGGGAAGCAGAGTCAAAAGGAAGGAAGCATGGGCATGCTGGGAAGGGGGTGGAGGCAATAGCATGATGGGAGTCGTAGTCACAGACATAGCTCACCCCCACAACTGTCCCATCAACACCACCCTGAACCATGCTCACATCACAGGGAGTGGAGAAGGACTCACAAGATGGCTGACACTGGCTACTGCTGTGGGGAGCACAAGGCCCTGCTGCCAACTGTGCACCAACAAACAGCAGGACACCACTGACTGACATCCTGAGAGACAACTTACACTCCCTGCAATGCAAGCACGTTCCATGGTGGGATAACTGACTGGGTGGGTGGGTGGGTGGGAAGGAGGTCTGGCTGACAACCAAACACAATCAATGCAGACCATGTTCACACCCCAGAGAATACATAGAAATGCCCAAATAATGCAGGACAATGTGCCACACCAATATCAACCCCTGACTGTGACGACTTAGGACAATACAATGTACAGGCCCGCACCCCGAGGCACAGTCACAACTGTCAGGTGTGTCAACCACTGATGCCTGCAGAAACATGACATACATTGTTTGTGTCTCCCAAAAACAGGTGATGATAGGGACACAGCAGCAGACGCTGAGGAGTCCCAGTCCCAGGCTCAAGAGGATGCCGAGCTCACTGGCGTCGTACAGCCTCTGTCCTCCTCGGACGATGAAGAACAACCTGGCACATCCGGTGCAAGTCAACATGCTGCACCAGCAGGACCACCAGCTGCAGCACCAGCAGGTCCACCAGCTGCACCCCCTGCACCCACCCCTCCAACGACTGTCACCACGAATACCATCCCTGCCGACATGGACAGAATAAGGAACAACACCAGCGCAGTGACCCTGGACCAACCTGGGGCCATGGACACCACCACCACCACCAACCCCCAAGGTGGACCAGGGTTATCTGTGCGTGCAACTGCACACACTGCACATGTCAGCAGGGGTGGTGGGAGGGGTGGGAGACAGAGGTCGCTGCTTGCAGACGTTGCTGGTGTGCATGAAGACCCACAACTGGTACGCATAGCTGATGCGTACCAGTCCAGCACCGGAGAGCTCAGCCAGGTAGTGGGGCTCCTCAGAGACATCAAACAGCAGCAGGCTGCCCATCATGCCCGCTTGGACTCCCACATGTCCCAAGTGGAGTCACACATGTCACGTGTGGACTCCCACATGTCACGTGTGGACTCCCACATGACCCGCGTGGAGTCCAAGTGGGATGTACTACATGAGATGACGGCGGTGCACAGGGACATTTTACAATGCCTCCGCCAGATGAACAGCAACCAGTCCACACCTCCCTGTGTGCCAACAACATCTGGTACCGAACAAACAGCAACTGCCACAGGGAGGGAGGAGGACTCTGGCGGAGAGTCCCCTGCACCGCAGCAGCCTGCACTTGAGGGCCCCCCCCAAGAAGAGGGGTCGTCCGAGGAGGGGAAAGTGAGAGGCTGATGGCCAAGCGCAACTCCCAGGAAGCCTGAACCTGTTCTGGATTTTCGCCTTTGTGCACAGACTGTTCACCCTGTTGATGGCAACACTACTCCCACACATAGCATGGGGAGTACAAGTTGGAACAATGTGTCAGACAACTGTGGCCCCGATACTGGGGATCCTGTCTACCTGGACTTTCTATTCATCTAGGAACTTGGGATTGCAAGATTCATGTACAGCACAATCCATCCTATGCACTATTATCACAATAAACACACTAATACACCATACTTGCCTCTGTCGTGATTCCAACGTGGGTGCTGTTATGGGGATGATGAACTGCAAAATTACACAGTGTATGCGAACTGCAACAGCAAGGACAACACAGGCATGTGAGTACAGGCAACGTGACACATATGAGGGAGACACACCACCAGGGCTACACAACACATACACACCTAGGCCATCTGACTCATTGCCTACACTGATGTTGCCAGGGAAGACGGTGCAATGCACAGACACCACACCCATTCCCAGTTGTAGTCAAGTAGCCCACAGGTGCAGTAAGCAAATGGCAGTCAAATGTGTGACCACAGACAACGCACATCACTAAGTGAAGCACAGGTTTATTACACAGTAGCAACATGCCGTAACCACTACAGATGCAAGGTAACCCCACCTGGTAGCGGGCACACAGTCAACAACTGTAGACAGAAGGAAGTCCATGGGTGTGGCGCACATCACCTGTAGGGACACAACAGCTACCAGCCTGGATGTGCAATCACGTCGTCGGTGGACACAGTTGACCAAACGAATCTGAAAGTACCCTGTGAAGGACAGAAATGACACACAGTCAAAAGCAATGCAGTACAGGACAGAACAGCAAAACTCATGCACAATACATGTTACAAGATACCCACCCAGAACCAAGTTAGCATGTCAACACTGTTGGGGAGTACAGCCCACCTGTCACCACACATCGCAACACACATCCTGTCAAGTAGCCCATGGACACACTCCAACAGCACCAGAGCACCACCCACACATCATGCCAACTCACATCATTCACATGACACCTCAGGATACTCACATTCAGCTAAAGAAGTTGGTGATGAGCTGTGTGCGGACATCACCATCACCATCATCATCATCATCGTCACTGGCATCGTGGTCCAGGCCAGGATCCTCCACAGGTGGCGGATGTTGGTCATCGTCATCCTGGATGAGAGGCAACTCCTTCCGCACTGCCAGGTTGTGGAGCATGCAGCAGACGATGATAATCTTGCACACTTTCGCAGGGGCATATGGGAGGGACCCTCCGGTCTTGTCCAGGCAGCGGAAGCGGCTCTTCAGGAGACCAAAGGTCCGCTCAATCACTCTCCTGGTCCGACCATGTGCCTCATTGTAGCGCATCTGGGCAGGTGTCACAGGGTTCCTGAGGGGTGTCAGCAACCACGGCATGTTGGGGTATCCCGAGTCACCTACGGACAGACAAGTGCACATCAGCTGACTTGGAAAAGTGGGCGGAATACTACAGATCAGATCACACACAATGGCACAAAGTCAGTACACACCGACAAGCCAGGCACGCTGGTTCTGCATCTGTGCCATCAACCTGGGGATGCGACTACTCCTCATCACAAAGGCATCGTGTGCTGAACCAGGGAAACGGGCACACACGTGTGTGATGGTCATGTCTGCAAGACACACCACCAGTGCATTGACCGAGTGGTAGTGCTTGCGGTTCCTGTAGGCCTGCTCCTGGGCCTGTGGTGGTACCAAAGCCACATGTGTCCCATCAATGGAGCCAATTACATGCGGCATCCTCCCCAGGGCATAAAAGTCACTCTTCACGTCAGTGAGTCGTCGCAGTCTAGGGAAATAGATGTACCGGTTCAGGAAGAGCAACATTGCCGCCAAAACATCGCGGAGCACACGGCTGAACATGGTCTGTGACATCCCACCAGCAGACGCCACAGTATGTTGGAAGGTACCGGTGGCAAAGAAGTGTAGGGCTGCCATCACCTTCACCTTGGGGGTCAGCGCTGTAGGATACGGCCGGCCAGGCTGCAAATGTGGGGACAACTGCACTGCAAAATCCTCAATCAGCTGCCTGGTGAAGCGGTACCGTCGGATGCTGTCCCGTTCCACCATCGTTGCCAGGTCTGGGAATGGCCGATGGACAGCAGGAGCCCTGCAGTGCAGAGGAGAAGTAAGCAAGATCGTCAGTCACCCCACATATGCGGCATTGAACACACTCAAGATCCCAACATACATCATCATGAGGCACAACTACATGAAGTGTGCAGTACCGGAACGACATTTATGGTACATACATGGCCAACATCTGTCAACACGGTCCTACAGGTGGCATCAATTTGTCCCAGGTTGGCCCATTGGATATCATGATGCTGTGTCACAGTCACCCCCCAGTGACATGTGAGGACAGATGTGCCCCAGGCACCACAGCTCAACGACAGGCACATTCCCAGGGACCCTGTAATGCCACATGGACACTGGCATCACCTGGAGTATCATGTGTACACCACAACAAAACAAACATGACCCCCACAGGTAGTGGCCACACTTGCCATGGCAGGAGAGCCATGGACGTCTGTGACACACACGCACAACATCAGAGTCCATGCACACACAACGTGGATGTGGAGACTGTCTCCCATTGTGCACATGAAATCAGAGACATTGTAAACACTACATGCACAAAGACTGTGGAGGGCCATCACTATTGTGCCACTGGGACACCCTGGCTCAAACATACCGTCCCACATGGGACTCACGGGGTATGTGACATGACATACACAAACACCACTGTGAAATGTGACCATGGCACATGCACAGATATGAACAGTTGCACATCACAGTGGTCACGTACACGTAACACCCAGGATCCTGTCCCCATTAACACGTGCACAGCCTGGGGGTGGCTGCCCACAGGTGACACCCACAGGACAACATGTACACCAACATACACACAATAGGAAATGCAGCCTTACATGCCTTATGATAAGGTTTGGACAGGCTGTCGTGATGTAGGTGTGCCCCTCACTCCCTGGGAGCTATCTGTGGCTGGCATATGTCCATCTGAGACAGGCATGCTGACATATGCCAGTCACATGTACAGTGATGCGTTGTACTGCAATGGACCGATCGGTGCCTCCGGCCGGCCCATTGCATTCAATGTGTGCGGGTACGCGTTGTACCCCTGTGCGCGTTGAACAGCAATGGACCGATCGGTGCCTCCGGCCGGCCCATTGCTTTCAATGTGTGCGGGTACGCGTTGTACCCCTGTGCGCGTTGAACAGCAATGGACCGATCGGTGCCTCCGGCCGGCCCATTGCTTTCAATGTGTGCGGGTACGCGTTGTACCCCTGTGCGCGTTGTACCTCAATGGACCGATCGGTGCCTCCGGCCGGCCCATTGCATTCAATGTGTGCGGGTACGCGTTGTACCCCTGTGCGCGTTGTACTGCAATGGACCGATCGGTGCCTCCGGCCGGCCCATTGCATTCAATGTGTGCGGGTACGCGTTGTACCCCTGTGCGCGTTGTACTGCAATGGACCGATCGGTGCCTCCGGCCGGCCCATTGCTTTCAATGTGTGCGGGTACGCGTTGTACCCCTGTGCGCGTTGAACAGCAATGGACCGATCGGTGCCTCCGGCCGGCCCATTGCTTTCAATGTGTGCGGGTACGCGTTGTACCCCTGTGCGCGTTGAACAGCAATGGACCGATCGGTGCCTCCGGCCGGCCCATTGCTTTCAATGTGTGCGGGTACGCGTTGTACCCCTGTGCGCGTTGAACAGCAATGGACCGATCGGTGCCTCCGGCCGGCCCATTGCTTTCAATGTGTGCGGGTACGCGTTGTACCCCTGTGCGCGTTGTACCTCAATGGACCGATCGGTGCGCACCCATTGACAATGGGCTTGCCTGGCAACGGACGCGTTTTCGAATATTCGAACGAGTCGGTTGCTGGAAAATCAGTTGGTCACCCACAACAATGTTGCAAAATCATGTATGTCATGAAGTTGAAGATTTGAAGGATGCTGTGGGCGTGTTTTGGTGCTGCTATTCCATGGATTGGCCAGATTCAGAAGATGCAAACGACTTGGACCTATCACTTTGGACACAAGGGACAGTATCTGCCTCTCCAGCACATATATATTGCTGCATGTTCCCCTGAGAGCCCACTTGCCTGCACTACATGCTCCAGGACGACATCTGCCACTGCACTGCTGCTGTCTCTGCCCCTCTGGACCCTGCAATGGCACGTACTGTGGAGAGAGCCCCAGCCTTCAGCCTTGAAGAGAACCAGGCCCTGCTGGACAGCCTACTTCCACAGTACAGCAAGCTGTATGGGACACCAGGGGAGCAGGTGAGTGTTCTGTGCACTGCCTTTCTGAATGTGCATTTTGTCTGACTAGCAAGGCTGAGAGTCAGCACACCACTGGCTAGCAGGCTCACTGAGTAGTTGTCACCCCCCATAGTGTGTAGTGACTTGCACTGGACAGGTATGGTGCAGTGACAGTGCTTCTGAACAGGGTTTTACTCCCCATGCTATGATACCATGTAGTGACTTCTGGAAAACTGTCCATGGGCAGCCGTGCACTGCCTGGGTACACCATGTGCCCCTGTGATTGCGACATGTATATGCAACTGTGTCATGCACGGATATGTTGCATGTGTAGTAATGTCCTTATCACTTTGTCATCCTGACAGGCTTCTGCCCATCGGAAGCATGAGATCTGGAAGGACATCGTCCGGGCTGTCCGGTCCGTGGGGGTCTACAAGCGCCGGATCCGCAACTGCCAAAAGAGGTGGCAGGACCTTCGGGGCTGGACCCGGAGGATTGCACGGGTCCAGCTGAAGCTGTCGCCTCCTCGCAGGAGGGGCGGAACACGGACCCTGACCCCCCACATGCTCAGGATCCTGGCGGTGGTCTTTCCAGACCTGGATGGGCAGCTGAAGGCCAGAGAGCAGCAAGGAGGGGTGAGTCAAAGACTGCACTGTGTACTCTGTCTAACATGTTATGTGCCCTCCTCGGGCCAGGTTGAACTGCCACAGTACAGCAGTCATGTTGTCCAGGAGCCATGTCCCTCTATTGTGCACTGCCCACTCCTCATCTGATACCCAGGTGTGGCCCTTACATGCAGGGAATTCTGTCACTTAGGACTGTGTCCTTGCAGTTTGCTTGACTCAAGGTGGGAGACAGCATCTGTTTCCCTGACTCTGTGGTGGGCATCATGGGTGGGTCCATTGCTTACACAATGCCTGTATTCTGACATGTATTCAGCGTGTTACTTTGATCTGTGGTCCAATTGCTGAGCTGATCCACCACATGTGGCTGGGGTACCTGGCACACACCCATGCTGCGGGTGGGAACAATGTTTGGGCCCCAGGAGTATGTATATGACGTGTGTCACACATACTTAGCCAGCTGCCTACAGTCCAGGGCTCATCCCTCATTCATGTGGGGCTGGACAGTCATGCCTACTCCAGGCCATACAATACACTCTGTACTCCCACTCCCGTGTATCAGAGGACACATTGTGCACAGTGATTTGCCCCTCAGGTGTCTGCCTCTGTGTCAGTGTGCTGTGGATTAGTCGCCAGGACTGCTGTGGAGTTTCTTGGTAGGGGCTCAGCATGCCACTGGAGATGTGACCATAGGAGACGATACTTGTGTGACACATAGGTGTCTGATCAGCTGCCCATGCAGACTGGGGCATGTAAATGTGAAGTTCAGGCAGCTGTTCCCCATGCACAGCAGAGTGTGAGGGGCTCAGGTTCCGAGGGTAGTGTCACAGGTCTCCCATATGTCCAATAGGTATGACCTGGACAGATGAGGGTTAAGAGGATGTGTTGTGGGGGGATGTACATGTGCACTTGTGCAGCTCCAGGACTTGCATTCCCCATGACCTACTATTGTGACACAGTGCAGAGTGTTGTTGTCTGGCTGCAAAGTCATACATCACTGAGACAGTGATGTATGACTTTGCAGTCATGCCTCCGCCATGGCATGTGTCTACTGATTGGTGATCCTGCAGGGGAGTGACATGTGCTACATGCACACCATAGTGGCGCTGGCTATCAGGACATGGGTGCATCATGGTGTCTGTCGCTGGTATGCATCACATGCATTTCCTATTTGACTCTGGGCATCCCTTACATCCGTAAACCTGTACTGACTCAGTGGCAAGAGCTGTGATGTGTCCACACCGTGTCCTCTGCACTGTCCAACTACTGTGTACTTGGTGCATGTGTCAACACTGGGGTGTTGCAATCCAACAGACACCAGACAGATGGGTGCAAGGCCATGTGGGATGTGAGTGCCATGCTTGGCATCAGACTGACAATTGACTTCTCCTGTTCAATTAGTGCACTTTTAGCAATGCACAACTAATGATGCCAGGGCTTGCTCTGTGATGTGCTGTGCTCACAGTGGTGTGTGCGTTATGTGCAGGTGACTGATGTCTGTCTGTTTCCCCATTGTTTGCAGATACATCCACGGCCACGGAAGGGGACAGCTCCACGGACCAGGAGGAGCCGGAGAGCCAGACTGGGTCAGCAGCCGAGGAGTGGTCGGAGGGACCCAGTGGCACGGAGGGCGAGGGGAGCCACACCGAGGAGTCCTCAGCAGCATCCACCTCAGCTGAGGACCAGAGCAACTCGGAGGATGACTCCCTTGTGGAGGCGGGTGTCAGCAGCCACCACACCCCAGCTAGTGTTGCTGTCCCCGCCACCACCAGCACCACCACCGCCCTCCCATCGGCTCCCATTCCCCAGGTCCGTGGAGGCTCCCATGTCCGGGAGCGTGTCTCCTTTGGGCCAGGCACCGCACCCCCTGCCCCTGTGTCCCCTGCTGCCCTGAGTGAGGAGTCTGTGTACCTCCTTCGCCAGCTCCATGTAGGGCAGACAGCCATGCTGAGTGTCCTCCATGCGCACACCGCGCTGTTGACTCAGCTGGTGTCGTTCATGGAGGGCATCTCATCGGGCATGTCTGACCTACAGAGGGGCAATAGGTCCATGGACTCCTCCCTGACGGCAGCAGTGTCCCTCCTCAAACGGTCCCTCACCCCTCCTGCCTCTGCTCCATCCACACTCCCCAGCACCTTACCCATCCCAGGCACACACACACTGGCACACACCAGCACACACACATCCAGCACACTGACACACACGCCAATGACAAAACGCACACGCACGCACATTCAGGGGACTGAAGCCAGACTCACAGGGGATGGGGCCCTGGAACACACACACGCATCCACATGCACTGCGCAGTCCTCAGTTCCCTCTCCCTCCAAAGCACCCTCCCTTGCCTCACCTGCAACCCCAAAGTCACAGCAGCTCTTCCTCTGTGACCTCGGCCTCTTCCCCACCGATGAAGCTGCTCCAGCATCCCGGGGGAAGAGGAAGCCCACCCACACGGAGCAGAGTGCCCCTCGCCCCCGGACACCCTCCCCCAGGCGCAGACGGACTGAGGCCCCCACCCGCAAGTCCCCCGGAGTGCTAAGAGCAAGACCCCGCCACCGCCCTGCAGCTCAGGCACAAGGTCTCCGTCCTCCATCCCTCAGGCCCCCACTGCACAGGTGCCCCCACCACACCCTGCCCCAGGTTCCCCCACCCACAGATATACCATCCCCAAGATGCTCCGGCCTTCTCCCCCTGCCACTTGCTCTCCCAGCACCACACCCCCCGCTGCGCTTGTCTGTGCCACTGATGTGGTGAGGGTGTCCCCCCCTCTGTCCAACCCACCTTGCCTGTTCCCCATTCTCCTCCCCTGGAGGTAGGCACTGCAGTGGAGTCCACTACCGCCCTGTCTGACTTGGGCACTGCAGTGGCGGACCTGTCCACCCCATCTGCAGGGTCCACTGCAGTTGTGCCGGCACCCACGACATCTGTGTCATGCCCCCCAGTTGTGCCGGCACACACCATGTCAGACACCTCCACTGCAGTTGTCAGTGGCTCTCCAGCACCCACCACCCCTTCCCTGACTCCCCCTGGTGAGCCCTGATCCTGTCCCTGCGGTGCCTGGCCTGCCCCCCGGTTGCCCCTCCTAGTGGATTGTCCCTGGTATTGTGCAGGCATGCGTAGGGTGACATCTGCCAGTGTCACCCTGTTTGAACTTTGACAATGGACTGGCCATTGGCCTTTGCTCTTTTTCAGGACTTCGTTTGGCCTCAACACATATGCTGAATAAAGCAACTTTCTTTTCTCTAGTGCTCATGCTTCAGATGTACATGTTGTTGGTGCAGCTAACCATGCCCTTGCTGCAGTGATGGTGATATCTGGTCTCATGATTATGAAGTGTTACTGTGCAGGAACCCATGTGGTCCAGGGGGAATGTGTCCTATCATGTGGTGTATCCATGTCATCAATAGCAGCATCTGAGGGTGTCATGTGTTCAGTATTTGGCAATGGGTTTCCTACTTACATTGGCAATTTCATATCTGTGGCTTCCACCCCTGCACATCTGTTGTGCCTGCCATCGTTGCATTTGTCTACTTCCCTGACCGTGTTGCCATCTCCAGTGGACATGCAGGTTTGGGCATCAATGGGGAGGGACTCATCCGTGTAGTCAGTGCAACATTGCTATACAAGTGTGTTGGATCTGTGCTGATGATTCCGTTGGCACATCCATGACCAGGCTGATGTGATGGGAGCCCTCATTTGGTGCTAATTGTTGATTGTGTGACCAAGTGCTCAGCTGACATGATGGGGCCCTACTGAGGCAACATATGGCACAGCTTTCCTCACACAGGAGTGGAGTCCCCTCATGGCAGTGTGTACACGTGTGACATTGCCTGCGCCCAAGGTGTGTGTTGTATGTGCATGTCTGTGTGTTCACTTCCATTCATCTGCGCATGCTGTGATCCCTAGTGTTGTACCTGTTTGTGATGCTTGCTGACTTGAGCTATGTTCCCCCAAAGTCTTCTCCCTGTGTTCTCTGTGATGTGGGTGCATGGCACATTACTGGTCATCAGGGTGTCACCCATAGGTGTGTTTGCTGTCAGGGCAGAGTTTGTGTGCTGACGCAGATGGGTCACAGTCAGGTTTCCCTTTGGCACTTGTTGTTTGCCCCTGTCATGTGATTTCCAGTTTGTGTTATCTTTCAGTGATTGTGACACGTTGTGTGTGTGACTGCTGGCACTCCTTAGGGTCCGGGCTGCAATGTTGGTTGTTGTCTATGTGTGTTCTTTGTGGGTGACCTTGGCTTCTTCATTGGTGTGTGACTGTGGCTGGGATCCCATTGGTCGGTGTGGTATTGCCGTCATGTCCATGTACAGCGTAGTGTGCAGTGTGTCAGACATTCAGGAGTCTTGTTGAGTGTCCATGTGTGATGTGTTTCTACACCTTGGTTCCCACCCACCACCCTGGAATAGTCATGGGTGCATGTGCAATGTCACCAGTGCATGTGTACTTCACTGCTGCACATTGTTGGAGGTCGAGGGGTGTGGTCTTGAGTGTGTGCAGATGAGAGTCGTTGCCCAGCTAGTCCCCTGCCTCCATGTTGGCCTTGGCTTACTGGCCATGCTGATTGATTTGTGCTTGTGTAGGTGTGATGGTAGTTTGTTGCTCAGGACACCTGACTGTGGTTCACAGTGTGAACGACATTTAGCTTTGTCATCACAGTGGTATTTTTCTTCAGCCCAGGGTCACCACATTGTGGGGGCCCTGGGGGTGGTGCTGTGGTGTGTCTGTGACTTGCTGTGTCAGTTGTTGTTCCTACGTGCCTGTGTGACATGTGTGTTTTGTGCTCCCTCTCACCTGTCAATGCCTGCTTGCCCACATAGGGGATTTGGATCCATGAGTTACCTTAGTGTGGCAGTGTATGCACATCTGTATGATTGGTATTCAGCTCTCCTCATGTGTTGTGTTGTTGCCTGGGGACACTGGCACCCCCACCCCTCACCTGCTGTGTATGATGACAGTGTTGGTCTGCCTGTTTGTGTTTGTGCATCTGCACCACTGCATTGGCATATCTTGGGTGTGCCATTGGCTGTATGTTGTTTGGTGTGTTTCCCCTGCTGTCCCTGGGACTCCTAGGTCATCGGTCAGCACAGTGATCATGGTTTGTGTGTCCCATTGCTGCCATGGTATGGTATCTGTTCACCTCACATCTGCTGTCTCCACAGGGTATCTGCATTTGTGTGCCCATTGGTGCAAATATGTGGGTCTGCATTCTGATGGTCACTTCTGTCATTGTGTCATTGATGACTGTTGACGGTCTCAGCCCCCATGGGTGTTGTTTGTCTGCACATGGCCAAAGGAATGTCTCATTTGCACTGCAGTATTTGGCTCCCCCAATTTATGTTGCAATGGGACACATACACTACTTTGCCACAGATGAGTTTTTGGTTCTGTGACCAGGAATGATCCATGCAGTTTGGCAGTTGCAGCTCTTTCTTTGTCAACAATTACCTTTTGGTCACTGTGATGATGAGGGTGTAGACCCCATTGCCACAATGGTCAAAATGTGCTTCAGCTATGGACCCCACACTTGCCTTTTGGTCACTGTGATGATGGGGGTTTAGACCCCATTGCCACAATGGTCAAAATGTGCTTCAGCTATGGACCCCACACTTGCCTTTTGGTCACTGTGATGATGGGGGTTTAGGCCCCATTGCCACAATGGTCATGGGCTGCTTGCATTGTGGGTGCCACACACATATATGTGTGGCACATGTGCTAGGGGTCACATTGTATGTTCAATGTCATGTTCGGTGTTGTAGGCATTTGACACAGCCTGCTCACACGCTTGTCATGGTGGTGGGGGGATGTCTTAATCTTGCATTCCCTAGGTTGTGGTGTGCTTGTTGTGTCATGCATTGTCCATCCTATGAGTGGGGGTGGTAGTAGTGGTAGGCATCCAGCCCCCTGGCTAAGGGTGGTAGTAGTGGTAGGCATCCTGCCCCCTGGCTAAGGGTGGTAGTAGTGGTAGGCATCCTGCCCCCCTGGTTGAGGGTGGTAGTAGTGGTAGGCATCCAGCCCCCCTGGCTAAGGGTGGTAGTAGTGGTGGGCATCCTGCCCCCTGGCTAAGGGTGGTAGTAGTGGTAGGCATCCTGCCCCCCTGGGTGAGGGTGGTAGTAGTGGTGGGCATCCTGCCCCCCCTGGGTGAGGGTGGTAGTAGTGGTGGGCATCCTGCCCCCCTGGCTAAGGGTGGTAGTAGAAGTAGGCATCCTGCCCCCCTGGCTAAGGGTGGTAGTAGTGGTAGGCATCCTGCCCCCTGGCTAAGGGTGGTAGTAGTGGTAGGCATCCTGCCCCCCTGGTTGAGGGTGGTAGTAGTGGTAGGCATCCAGCCCCCCTGGCTAAGGGTGGTAGTAGTGGTGGGCATCCTGCCCCCTGGCTAAGGGTGGTAGTAGTGGTAGGCATCCTGCCCCCCTGGGTGAGGGTGGTAGTAGTGGTGGGCATCCTGCCCCCCTGGCTAAGGGTGGTAGTAGTGGTGGGCATCCTGCCCCCCTGGGTGAGGGTGGTAGTAGTGGTGGGCATCCTGCCCCCTGGGTGAGGGTGGTAGTAGAGGTAGGCATCCTGCCCCCCTGGCTAAGGGTGGTAGTAGTGGTAGGCATCCTGCCCCCCCTGGTTGAGGGTGGTAGTAGTGGTAGGCATCCAGCCCCCCCTGGCTAAGGGTGGTAGTAGTGGTGGGCATCCTGCCCCCCTGGCTAAGGGTGGTAGTAGTGGTAGGCATCCTGCCCCCTGGCTAAGGGTGGTAGTAGTGGTGGGCATCCTGCCCCCCTGGGTGAGGGTGGTAGTAGTGGTGGGCATCCTGCCCCCTGGCTAAGGGTGGTAGTAGAGGTAGGCATCCTGCCCCCTGGCTAAGGGTGGTAGTAGTGGTAGGCATCCTGCCCCCCTGGCTAAGGGTGGTAGTAGTGGTAGGCATCCTGCCCCCCGGTTGAGGGTGGTAGTAGTGGTAGGCATCCAGCCCCCCTGGCTAAGGGTGGTAGTAGTGGTGGGCATCCTGCCCCCTGGCTAAGGGTGGTAGTAGTGGTAGGCATCCTGCCCCCCTGGGTGAGGGTGGTAGTAGTGGTGGGCATCCTGCCCCCTGGCTAAGGGTGGTAGTGGTGGTGGGCATCCTGCCCCCCTGGGTGAGGGTGGTAGTAGTGGTGGGCATCCTGCCCCCCTGGGTGAGGGTGGTAGTAGAGGTAGGCATCCTGCCCCCCTGGCTAAGGGTGGTAGTAGAGGTAGGCATCCTGCCCCCCTGGCTAAGGGTGGTAGTAGTGGTGGGCATCCTGCCCCCCCTGGGTGAGGGTGGTAGTAGTGGTGGGCATCCTGCCCCCCCTGGGTGAGGGTGGTAGTAGAGGTAGGCATCCTGCCCCCCTGGCTAAGGGTGGTAGTAGAGGTAGGCATCCTGCCCCCCTGGCTAAGGGTGGTAGTAGTGGTGGGCATCCTGCCCCCCCTGGGTGAGGGTGGTAGTAGTGGTGGGCATCCTGCCCCCCCTGGGTGAGGGTGGTAGTAGAGGTAGGCATCCTGCCCCCCTGGCTAAGGGTGGTAGTAGTGGTAGGCATCCTGCCCCCTGGCTAAGGGTGGTAGTAGTGGTAGGCATCCTGCCCCCCTGGGTTAGGGTGGTAGTAGTGGTGGGCATCCTGCCCCCCTGGGTGAGGGTGGTAGTAGTGGTGGGCATCCTGCCCCCCTGGCTAAGGGTGGTAGTAGTGGTGGGCATCCTGCCCCCCTGGGTGAGGGTGGTAGTAGTGGTGGGCATCCTGCCCCCTGGCTAAGGGTGGTAGTAGAGGTAGGCATCCTGCCCCCTGGCTAAGGGTGGTAGTGGTGGTGGGCATCTGGCACCCCCTGGCTAAGGGTGGTTGTGGTGGTTGGCATCCAGCCCCCCTGGGTTGGGGTGGTGGCGCGCATTCAGGCCCCTGTGTGCATATGTGGCATTGGTGATGGGCATCCCGCCCCTATGGTGCTGCTGGTGTAAGTATATTCAGATTCCCAGTGTATGTGTGTGATGTGTCGTGTACGTGTTGTATGTGTTTTGTGGTTGGTGTCTGACTTACCTTCTGCGCCGTACGCGTCCGTGCCTGTTCCGGTAGTAGATGTAGAATATTGGTATGATCGGGACGAAGGGATTCATGGTTGGTTCGTGTCGTTCGTCCTTCTCGTTGCTTCGCGTCGTCCTCGTCGCTTGGCTTCGTCCTCGTCGCTTCGCTTCGTCCTCGTCGCTTCGCGTCGTCCTCGTCTGTGCTGTGTTCGTCTCGTAGCCGTGGATCGTGTTGTGGCGCGATTCGGAGCTTATGTGCGCCTCTCCCGGATGCTTTGACGTGCCGTGCGTAGCGACGGGTTCGGCGCGTACGGAAGCGCATCGTACTTGTCCGGCCGGACGGGGCTGCATTTTCCCTTCCGTGCGACTCGATTCGGCGTTTCCGGATTCGCCTCGGTCGGAGAACAGGACCTGGTTTGGGTGAGTACGGCTCGGCCGGATTCTTTGCTGTTGTGCGCATCGTACTTGCTCGTTCGGTGTGCTGTACGGATCGGTCGGGAAACTGGCTTTCGCATGGCTTTTTTCCCGACCGAATAGTATTGGGTGCGCCTCCGACCGAGATCGGAATCGGCCCCACAGTGTAGGAAAATTATGCCTCGATTGGCTGCATAAGTCTAGACTACAGGATGTGAAACAACACTTAACCTTACTTAAAAAGGACGCAGACCTTAGGGAATTCTTGCTTGGACCAAGAAAACCGCGTCAAAAAAGTTACATATATGCCGGCATTTATGCTGCCTATAATGAAGCATGGAAAGTATCACAGATGGAGGCCGCAGAACGAATACGTGAACTTGATCGTATTAATTTAGAGAAAACACTCTCTGTGGTCGACAATGGGTTAACGACTTTGTCCTCCTGAATATATTCATTGGATGGCATTGTATCCTCTGCTATCGACATACTAGAACAAGATTTGGCGATGTTACAACAAGGCCAGTCTCAATTACATTCTATTGTGTTATTAAGCTGGACGCTGGAATCTTTGCGAGCGGGCTATGTGCCTTGGCGTTTTATCAACACAACGGCTCTGTTTGCAGAATACAATCTAACTGATAAACAGATCGAACTGGCACAAAGAGGAGCAAGGTATACAGTGCTGAGCATTGAAAAACTGGAAAAGTTACCATTCACTGTGGCAGAAAAACCAGCTACAGAATGGCTCATTCATGGCAAAATCACATTACCTGTGACCACTTTTCAGTTTTAGTATTGCCTCAGACAAATGCAAGCAGGCAAATATGAAAGGTTGGGTAAGGAATACATTAAGACATCTTGGGATTTACCGTATACATATAGATGTTGGAGTGGGGATCGTGAAGTGTTTCTGAGCGGTTCACTTATATGTCAGGACATTTCTTTACACGGGGCTTGTAATGGTTCTGTGGCAAATTTGTCTTGCCATCAGCAGGGTACACCAGCTGCTGTGATTAATCCAACGTTTGGACAACTTTCTAATGGGAGTTACCTCATGTTGAATGATCAGAGTTGCTGCGGCATGCTGCCAGGCACCCCATATCTAGTAACGGTCAACTCCAGGGTCACTTGCTCTATGCAAGTATTGTTTGCCCCAATAGACACAGTCAGGGAGTCGCCTCTATGGCCTTCGCTGAACATCTCTTTTATAAGATTTGATACTTTGAGCAGAATGAAAGCCATGCTTTTACAGCAAACAGTGCCTTTGACCTCGGCCAAAGAAACCTATGATCTACAAGTAGCAAGGACTTCGGCTGAGATACAGACTTTAATACGTACAAACTGCCCTATACATTTCGTAGAAATGATAGGACGTATCTTCAATATGTCTGATACAACCAGAATTGTACATGTATTTAAGAGCATCTGCTCCGGTCTGTTAGCACCTTTCCAGGCAATACTCGGAATCATCCCGAACTTTGCACATTCGGTGTTTGGTGGCATACCATTAATTCTAGCACTTGTAGCCGGAATTCTATTTCTCTTCCTGCTATTGCACTATGGCCAGCCTATTCGCAGACATCACTCTGAGCGAAATGGAGAAAGCTCTCCTTGAACGAAAGTGCCGTGAGCGAATAGTACAGCTTTTGGGCATGACTCGTTTACGGGAACTTAATACCACGTGGTTCCTGTCATTCAGACCAATCTGGCAAGATTGCATCTTACCTGTTCTACGATGCCTGCTATGCGGTGAAGAATGCGTGTTGGACACCTGTCTAACATTTCCATCAGCTACGCCAACGGATGTCGATACTCTGCTGGTCCCGATAACGGGCCCATGCTCTGTGTTGTCCCCAGAGGCTACCAATCCTGATGTCAGCATTCATTGAGATCTCACAGACGCTTCCAGCTCCTGCTGAGGTACGAGAAAGATCTACAGGCACACAGGTAACAACGGACGCGAACATTGCTGCGGCAACCTATGCTGGAAGCGATGCTTCTCATCTCTGTGCAATTAATCTACTACACGAGGTGTTCCAACTGACACCAACTACAGTGGATGATGTTTTGTCTATAGAAATAGATGATCTCATGTTTACACCAGACACGTAAACTGACTCTGATTCAGCATACAGTGTTCCAGAGATGCAGAAACAATTTGGCCTTCATTTTCAAAAAAAAACTTGGAACTCTACCAAAATTGAACTTTTTCCCATTTTCGAACGAAAATGGCACTACAATCTGCTTAAAGTAGAACTAGCCTTATAATACAGACTTCACGGTACTTCCACGGACACTTAGTCATCTTGTGTGTCTAAAACAGTTCATTAATTTTCATGACATGAAATGACTTTGATTTTTGAACAACTTATCGATCATTTTCTGTCACATGTAAATATTACTGCTTATTTCATTCCAATTGCATTTATTTTCGAACTTTATGCCTGAAATGAAAAGCATTACTTCAAATGTACACTACCTTTTGCATTTTTTACTATGTTTTTTAATGCTTTTAAGAAATATTTTTAAATATGCGGTACTCCATTTAATGTTTAGCATTTTAAATGTTTAGCATTTTAGTATTATCGTACACACGAAAGTGGAGTGGGTGTTGTATTCCTCTTAGGATGTCCATAAACGGGCTTTCCAGCATCATGTCCTTATATAGGCACAATTCGCCCTGCCCTTATATAGGCATAAAATCCCAGCCCTTATTTAGGCATTAACCGTGCACTCCAAATACAGGCATGGTCTCTGACATCCGTCCACCCTAACGTCACAACGAGTTCTTGAAGAACAGACCCTTAGGCTGCGGGAGTTTCCCTAGTCCAGGACTATTGATTTCTTCAAGGACTCATATATTATGCATGAACCATTATTCCTTAGGGGTTCATTCATGACGTCTTCCG
Source organism: Calotriton arnoldi (assembly GCA_963921515.1). Taxonomy (NCBI): domain Eukaryota; kingdom Metazoa; phylum Chordata; class Amphibia; order Caudata; family Salamandridae; genus Calotriton; species Calotriton arnoldi. The sequence continues at coordinate 3,425 of CAWUFW010027296.1, read as the reverse complement.
CTGTCCGATCCACGTCAATGCTAACATTCTGAGGTACCTCTCAGGTATAAATATACCTTCCCTAGCCCTTGTAAACAAGAGGAGACCTCGACTTCAGAGGAGCCCGTTTCCCGGCCTGACGCACTGAGAAGACGCTGTCATCCCTGCACGCAGAGAGTCCAGCTTCCAGTGATCTGACTTCCCTTGCGGGGTGTTGGAGTTCGAGTCTGGCAAAGAGATTCCTACCTCTCTCATTCTTCAGGTATGGAGCTGACAAGAACCTAGAGGGACTCTTGGCATACTAGGCATACTAGGCTTAACATACTCTTAGTATACCATGGTAAGGAATACTTCACCTACTTCATACCTCTCCCTACACCTAGGTTAGGTACGGTACATTGGGGTAGAACTAGATTAGAAACGCATCGTATGAGTACTCGCATTTTTAGTCTGTGTTATTTATGTAAAGGCATATGTACTAAAAGATAATGCTATCGCAGTATTATTTATTTCTACTGCTCACACTGTACATTATTTATCTCGCATACTGTCTTGTGATCGTAACAGCACATTTTACTTACACCAGAAACAAGACTGTTCAATAAATCCTTTATTGAAATGCCCGTCTGTTCTTTCTGTGTAACTTGGAGAAAACTAAGCATGCACGATTGAGCTGAGTGAAATAGTTATCTATTGTTTCCACGACTCTGGGACACGTTCTGATTCTAAAGGGAAACAAAGTGGTCATGTTTTGCGGCTGCCAGAAACTACTCCCTTCTTGTTATCCAAGGAGTTTCTAGTGGCCTCTGAGCTAGCTGGCACAAGTAATTAAGTTTAATATACTCGATAGGGACATACTGACCTTAGTCCTTTGTCAAACCTATAGGATATATTATTCCAATGCGCAGAGCCTATTAGGGAAATAGGAGCTACACTACACACCTGCTCCTTGTTGCTTCCTCTTGCTCCTACATGAGGATCCCATACCTTGCTCCTACACAAGGTCCCTACACCTTCTCCTTGTTGCTTCCACTTGCTCCTACATGAGGATCCCATACCTTGCTCCTACACAAGGTCCCTACACCTGCTCCTTGTTGCTTCCTCTTGCTCCTACATGAGGATCCCATACCTTGCTCCTTCACAAGGTTACTACACCTGCTCCTTGTTGCTTCCACTTGCTCCTACATGAGGATCCCATACCTTGCTCCTACACGTGGTCCCTACACCTGCTCCTTGTTGCTTCTTCTTACTCCTACATGAGGATCCCATACCTTGCTCCTAAACGAGGGCCCCACACCAGCTCCTTGTTGCTTCTTCTTACTCCTACATGAGGATCCCATACCTTGCTCCTACACGAGGGCCCCACACCAGCTCCTTGTTGCGTCTTACTCCTACATGAGGATCCCATACCTTGCTCCTACACGAGGGCCCCACACCTGCTCCTTGTTGCTTCCATTTGCTCCTACATGAGGATCCCATACCTTGCTCCTACACAAGGTCCCTACACCTGCTCCTTGTTGCTTCTTCTTGCTCCTACATGAGGATCCCATACCTTGCTCCTACACGAGGGCCCCACACCTGCTCCTTGTTGCTTCTTCTTGCTCCTACATGAGGATCCCATACCTTGCTCCTACACGAGGTCCCCACACCTACTCCTTGTTGCTTCTTCTTGCTCCTACATGAGGATCCCATACCTTGCTCCAACACAAGGTCCCTACACCTGCTCCTTGTTGCTTCCATTTGCTCCTACATGAGGGTCCCATACCTTGCTCCTACACGAGGGCCCCTACACCTGCTCCTTGTTGCTTCCACTTGCTCCTACATGAGGATCCCATACCTTGCTCCTACACGAGGTCCCCACACCTGCTCCTTGTTGCTTCTTCTTGCTCTTACATGAGGATCCCATACCTTGTTCCTACACAAGGTCCCTACACCTGCTCCTTGTTACTTCCACTTGCTCCTACATGAGGATCCCATACCTTGCTCCTACACAAGGTCCCTACACCTGCTCCTTGTTGCTTCCACTTGCTCCTACATGAGGATCCCATACCTTGCTCCTACACAAGGTCCCCACACCTGCTCCTTGTTGCTTCTTCTTGCTCCTACATGAGGATCCCATACCTTCTCCTACACAAGGTCCCTACACCTGCTCCTTGTTGCTTCCATTTGCTACTACATGAGGGTCCCATACCTTGCTCCTACACGAGGGCCCCTACACCTGCTTCTTGTTGCTTCCACTTGCTCCTACATGAGGATCCCATACCTTGCTCCTACACGAGGGACCCACACCTGCTCCTTGTTGCTTCTTCTTGCTCCTACATGAGGATCCCATACCTTGCTCCTACACAAGGTCCCTACACCTGCTCCTTGTTGCTTCCACTTGCTCCTACATGAGGATCCCATACCTTGCTCCTACACAAGGTCCCTACACCTGCTTCTTGTTGCTTCCACTTGCTCCTACATGCGGATCCCATACCTTGCTCCTACACCTGCTCCTTGTTGCTTCCACTTGCTCCTACATGAGGATCCCGTAACTTGCTCCTACACGAGGGCCCCACACCTGCTCCTTGTTGCTTCTTCTTGCTCCTACATGAGGATCCTATACCTTGCTCCTACACAAGGTCCCTACACCTGCTCCTTGTTGCTTCCACTTGCTCCTACATGAGGATCCCATACCTTGCTCCTACACAAGGGCCCCACACCTGCTCCTTGTTGTTTCCACTTGCTCTTACATGAGGATCCCATACCTTGCTCCTACACGAGGTCCCCACACCTGCTCCTTGTAGCTTCCACTTGCTCCTACATGAGGATCCCATACCTTGCTCCTACACGAGGTCCCTACACCTGCTCCTTGTTGCTTCCACTTGCTCCTACATGAGGATCCCATACCTTGCTCCTACATGAGGGTCCCACACCTGCTCCTTGTTGCTTCTTCTTGCTCCTACATGAGGATCCCATACCTTGCTCCTACACCTGCTCCTGTAGTGTAGCTCCTATTTCCCTAATAGGCTCTGCGCATTGGAATAATATATCCTATAGGTTTGACATAGGACTAAGGTCAGTATGTCCCTATCGAGTATATTACACTTAATTACTTGTGCCAGCTAGCTCAGAGGCCACTAGAAACTCCTTGACAACAAGAAGGGAGTAGTTTCTGGCAGCCGTAAAACATGACCACTGTGTTTCCCTTTAGAATCAGAACGTGTCCCAGAGTCGTGGAAACAATAGATAACTATTTCACTCAGCTCAGTCGTGCATGCTTAGTTTTCTCCAAGTTACACAGAAAGAGATAGACGGGCGTTTCAATAAAAGATTTATTGAACAGTCTTGTTTCTGGTGTAAGTAAAATGTGCTGTTACGATCACAAGACAGTATGCGAGATAAATAATGTACAGTGTGAGCAGTAGAAATAAATAATACTGCGAGAGCATTATCTTTTAGTACAT
>CAWUFW010027295.1:0-27786 GCA_963921515.1 Calotriton arnoldi | reverse complement strand
ATGTGGGATTCCAAGCGGGCATGATGGGCAGCCTGCTGCTGTTGTATGTCCTTGAGGATCCCCACTACCTGGCTGACCTCTCCGGTGCTAGTCTGGTACGCATCCGCGATGCGTGCCAGTTGTGGGTCATCATGCAGTCCAGACCCCTCTGCAAAGAGCGACCTATGTCTACCACCCTCCCACCACCCCTGGCGACACGTGCAGGACCTGCGGTGGCACGCACAGGTGACCGTGGGCCCACTTGGGTGTTGTTCCTGGGCTCGTTGTCACCAGCTCCAGTTTGGGCCTGGGTCCCTGCGCTGTTGTCATCTGTGGTCCTTGGTCTGTCGGTGTTGGCAGGGGTGGCCTGTGTGTTGGCAGTTGTTGGAGGGGTGGGTGCAGGGGTGCAGATGTTGGTCCTGCTGGTGCTGCATGATGACTCACACCGGAGGGTCCAGCTGGTTCTTCGCCATCCGAGGAGTGCAGAGGCTGATCCACACCAGTGAGCTCAGTGTTCCCCGGAGCCTGGGACAGGGACTCCTCCTTGTCTGCTGCTGTGTCCCCATCATCACCTGTTTTGGGGAGAGACACAGATTGTATGTTATGTTTCTACTGGCATCAATTGTTCAAACACCTGACAGTTGTGACTGTACCTCTGGATGTGGGCCAGGACATTGCAATCTCCTAAATTGTGACAGTCAGAGAGTGATATTGGTGTAGCACATTGTCCTGCCAACCTGTGGCATGTCAATGTGAATGTTGAGGTGTGTGCATGACCAGCATTGGTGGTATTTGGTTGCCATCCAGGACTCCTTCTCCCCCCAGCCCAGTTATCCCACCATGAAGCGTGCTTCCATTGCAGGGAGTGCAAGTTGTCTTTCAGGATGTCTGTCAGTGGTGTCCTGCTGTTGGTTGTTGCACAGTTCCCAGCAGGGCCTTGTGCTCCCCCCAGCAGTACCCAGTGTCAGCCATCTTGTGAGTCCTTTTCCACTCCCTGTGATGTGAGCATGGTTGAGAGTGGTGTTGATGGGCCAATTGTGAGGGTGAGCAATATCTGTGCCTACAACTCCCATCATGCTATTGCCTCCACCCCCCTTCCCAGCATGCCCATCCGTCCTTCCTTTTGACTCTGCTTCCCTGTGGGGTGGGGTGCCTGTGCTGACAGGATGGCTGGGAGTGTTGTCCTGGCAGTTGTTTGGCTACAAGTCCCAAGAGTGTCCCTGTGCTTCACACAGCATAACCCAGGGTGGTGGTTCTTTGTGGGATCTTCAGTTAGGATGTGAGGCATTGCATTCTCCCAGGTGGGTTATGTGGAGTTAGTGTTGAGGGGTGTGTGAGGGGAGGTGCTTGTAACTATGGTCAGTGCTGTGAGTCCTCCTTCCCACCCAGCCAGATATCCCACCATGGAACGTGCTTCCATTGCAGGGAGTGCAAGTTGTCTTTCAGGATGTCAGTCAGTGGTGTCCTGCTGTTGGTTGGTACACAGTTCCCAGCAGGGCCTTGTGCTCCCCCCAGCAGTACCCAGTGTCAGCCATCTTGTGAGTCCTTTTCCACTCCCTGTGATGTGAGCATGGTTGAGAGTGGTGTTGATGGGCCAATTGTGAGGGTGAGCAATATCTGTGCCTACAACTCCCATCATGCTATTGCCTCCACCCCCCTTCCCAGCATGCCCATCCTTCCTTCCTTTTGACTCTGCTTCCCTGTGGGGTGGGGTGCCTGTGCTGACAGGATGGCTGGGAGTGTTGTTCTGGCAGTTGTTTGAGTACAAGTCCCAGGAGTGTCCCTGTGCTTCACACAGCATAACCCAGGGTGGTGGTTCTTTGTGGGATCTTCAGTTAGGATGTGAGGCATTGCATTCTCCCAGGTGGGTTATGTGGAGTTAGTGTTGAGGGGGTGTGTGAGGGGAGGTGCTTGTAACTATGGTCAGTGCTGTGAGTCCTCCTTCCCACCCAGCCAGATATCCCACCATGGAACGTGCTTCCATTGCAGGGAGTGCAAGTTGTCTTTCAGGTTGTCAGTCAGTGGTGTCCTGCTGTTGGTTGGTGCACAGTTCCCAGCAGGGCCTTGTGCTCCCCACAGCAGTACCCAGTGTCAGCCATCTTGTCAGTTGTTTTCCACTCCCTGTGATGTGAGCATGGTTCAGAGTGGTGTTGATGGGCCAATTGTGGGTGTGACCAATATCTGTGCCTACAACTCCCATCCTGCTATTGCCTACACCCCCTTCCCAGCATGCCCATACTTCCTTCCTTTTGAGTGGACTTCACTGTGTGTGAGTGTGACAGCAATGGCAAGATGGCTGACAGTGTGGTCCTGTTGTTTGTTGGTGGCCAGTTCCCAGCAGGGCCTTGTGCTCCCCACAGCTGTGGCCAGTGTCAGACATCTTTGAAGTGGCTTTTGACTCCCTGTGAGTTGTGCATGCTTCAATGCTAACTTGCTGGGCCATGTGGGTGTGAGATGTTGATCTGTGACTACCCCTCCCATCATGCTATTGCCTACACCCCCCTTCCCAGCATGCCCATCCTTCCTTCCTTTTGAGTGGACTTCAGTGTGTGTGAGTGTGACAGCAATGGCAAGATGGCTGACAGTGTGGTCCTGTTGTTTGTTGGTGCCCAGTTCCCAGCAGGGCCTTGTGCTTCCCACAGCTGTGGCCAGTGTCAGACATCTTTGAAGTGGCTTTTGACTCCCTGTGAGGTGTGCATGCTTCAGTGCAAACTTGCTGGGCCATGTGGGTGTGAGATGTTGATCTGTGACTACCACTCCCATCATGCTATTGCCTACACCCCCTTCCCAGCATGCCCATCCTTCCTTCCTTTTGAGTGGACTTCAGTGTGTGTGAGTGTGACAGCAATGGCAAGATGGCTGACAGTGTGGTCCTGTTGTTTGTTGGTGCCCAGTTCCCAGCAGGGCCTTGTGCTCCCCACAGCAGTAGCCAGTGTCAGCCATCTTGTCAGTTGTTTTCCACTCCCTGTGATGTGAGCATGGTTCAGAGTGGTGTTGATGGGCCAATTGTGGGTGTGACCAATATCTGTGACTACCACTCCCATCATGCTATTGGCTACACTGACTTGACCAGCATACACAGAATTCCTTCCTTTCAGTGAGCTTCCCTGTGAGGTGGTGTTCTAGTGGTGGGTAAATATCTGTGAGTGTTTGTTGGTTCTATTTGTGCCACTGCCTTGCTGTTTTTGTTGTTAGGTTTGTAGATGTCATGACACAGTTACATATCACTATAAGATGGCAGGTATTGTGTTTGTCTGACTAGCATTCACTTCTTGGGATGGATATCTTTTGGTTGCTGTGTATTTGCTAAGTGTGCATGGTTTGCCTATCCCCTTGACTGTGATGTGTGTGTGTTGTCACACCATATTGTGTATATTAGTTGTGTACTCACCAGGCTCTGGGATGTCTGTTAGTCTGTATACGCTCACTGGTGGTAGGATGGCCCGCACCTTCTCCTCCCAGGGCCTGAGGTATACTGGTTTTGCAGGAGGGCCACTGCCGGTGTGCTGGCTGAGGAGGTAGTCCTTTTTGAGTAGGTCCCTGACCCTCCTGCGCACATCATAAGACCTGTTCTGGATGTCTTCCTTTGTGCGCAAACAGGGTGATTGTGCGTTGACCCTGTCGACAATCCTCGCCCACATCTTGGTTTTCTGCGACATGGGGGTCTGTTGTACCAATGTACCAAACAACTGTGGCTCTACCCTGAGGATCTCGTCTACCAGGACTTCCAATTCACAATCTAGGAACTTATGGTTCTTCTTTGGGGGCATGGTGATGGGTGGTGGTGGTGATTGATGTGTGTGTGTGTGCAAGTGGGGGGGGTGTGAGTGTAGGTTTAGCTGGGTGTGTGTGAGGGTGCTATTTGTAGGTGTGGTAATGGTGTGTGGCTTGTGTGATGTATGAGCTGTGAGTGTGTCTGTGGTTGCTGTGTGATGGTGTTCTGTCTGGCAGGTCAGTGGAATTTGCAAGGGATCATGGTAGGGATTTGTGGCCTTTATGTAGGTGGAGTTGGAGGTGTGTCCTTGTTCCATTTTTTTTTCCTCCCTGTATTTATTGGCTTAGTGGTTGTTTGTTTGGCCCTTTTTTCTAATTTTTCCTTGGTGTTTTTGGTGCATGTAGGAGTCGTTCTTGTGTCCGAGTAGGACGCTGCAGTTGTCTGGTGCGATCTTGTCCGACTTGTTCCCGCTGTGTGTCAGCTAGGTTTCATATGCGGCGTACGAGTCGGTCGCGTAGTATTGGGTTGCTTCGGCTGGGTTTTGTATGCGTGTCGGTCGTACGGCTTGTGCTCCGGGCGAGTCGGTCGTGTTTTGCACACACAGCATCGTACTACGCGGGTCGGAGTTCGCGGGTACGTTTAGTTCGGGTTCAATCCGAGTGCGTGTCGGTCGGTTCGTTTCGCGTGATTTCGCGGCCGGATGGCTTGTTTCCGTCCGGCTCGGTCGGTCGTTTTGTATTCCGTCCGAGTCTGTCGGATTTCACATGCATTTCATCATACTACCCGGGAGGTACGGCGCCGGTCCGAGTCGGTCGGACTAAATTCCCGTACCGAGTCGGTCGGTATGTTTTCCGGCCCGAATCGGAATCGACCCCTTTGTCTTAAAGTGCAATATCTGTCAACAGACAAAAGGGTCCACCGTAGCACGTCCAGCGCAGACACCATTATTAATATCAGACAGACCGCTCACGTGCATTTACCTGGACCACTGCGGCCCCTTACAATCTGATAGGGCTTACAAGTATATCATGGTTGCAGTGGATTCCTGTTCAAGATTCTTATGGGTATGGCCTCAGTGCTCGGCTGACACTCAAACTGTTATAAAAGATTTGCGAGTCTTCATAGGGACATACGCAGTTGGCACATTACATTCTGACCTTGGCCCCAAGTTCAGCTCTAGGGCTTACAAGGAAGCCATGGGAAGTTTGGGTGTAGCATTGTGGTACTCCTCTCTGTACCATCCCGAGGGAAATTCGGTTGTGGAGAGGAAAAATCGGGACTTAAAGCAATCTTTAACAGCTAGGGTATTAGGCTCGGGTGGGAGTTGGGTCAGTCACCTATATGGGGTCGAGCGGGCCTTTAATAACCAGCCAAGAAGCTCTCTAGGAGGTGCTATTCCATAGGAGGTCCTCTTTGGGACAAGAATGTGGGTACCTGATCTCAATTGTGAAGGCACAGTGGCGGATGTAAAACCGTTTGACATCAATAAACGTTTGGCTGTTTTACAGGATTTGAATGAATCCAGAGCCTCCTTAAGTAACGTTGAGACAAAGAAAACCGCCACTGGGGAAGTCAAATCAGCCAGGGCAAGACCTGCCTGGATCCCTAAAGTTGGGGATCTGGTCAGAGAAAAGATTGTGGACAAGAAAGAATTCGGGCCATCCTATCGAAAGCCTGTACCTGTCCTGGCCGTTCAAGGATCAAGAACTGTGCTTCTACTGCCGCTTGCCGGAAAAGAAAAGAGATTCGTCTCAATCGATCTGATCAAACTGCACTATGTGGCCGATACTGAATAGTAGGCCTCGTGGGCTCCTGAGTAGCCGACGTCCTCCTCTCACTACAATACAGGAAGTTCAAACAGAAAGACTCCTAACATTTGAACGGATTTGACAACAATGCAATGGAATTAGTTCCCCTTGATACAAACTTTCTAAATCAGAATGAAAGACAAATTTCAATTCAACCTAACAAGGATATCTACGTCAACATGCCTCATCAAGAGCAATCCACAAGTTCAACAAAACCTGCTGAGCTACCAAAAATAGATCGAACTGCATCTGGCTACTTCATGGACTTTGATACCTTTTCATTGTATCCAAGTGAACCTGAAACGACGCCAGCCCAAATTTCTCGCAAACAATGAATCAAAGATTTTTTTAACTTTCTTAGAAAGACTTATTTAGTATCACCTTGGCTAGAGCTTTGGATAATCACTGGTATACTATTTCTTCTTTTCTGGATTGGATTAGTAATTGTTTTCCATTTACTCATCAATGGAACTTATCTTCAACAGAGCTCTGCAACGTCATAAGTAAACTTAATTTTAAGACCTCATGTTTCATTTCATCGTGAACAAAGAGACTTGTCCTTCGTGAACATTTCAGCAGTTCCTATGGTATAGTGTGGGACAAAGTAAATTATGATATATTTGGACCGACCGAGCTTTTAAAGATTCCACATTTGTTTAAAATTTCATTGAGTGATAGCATTACCTCCAGTACATTTTTTGATGATTGGGATTTTGAAACTGTTAATAACTTATTGTCTGATTTAGAACAATCTGCCACATTTTGTAGCACTGAAATGTTAGAAGACACATCAGATTTTGACAAAATGTATTGATACCAACATTATGGTCATCATTTCTTGCATAAATCTAGAAATGTTTTCATATACCATCAGTGGGAACATTGCCCTACACCACCGAAAAGTAGTTCAAAAACGTTTGCACAGAAGTTTTCATATTTCTCAGGGTTTAACATTTCTGACTCAACCTCGTATTATTATAAGATTACACCTATATCTGCACTGAAAAATATGTTCACAAACTCCAAACAGATTTATTCTGCTTCCTTTATTACACAGCTGTCTGAGCAGGGTTTTGACTTATGGATGGACACTAGATTTAAAATCAATCTGGGGTTCTAGAGACTGGCAAGTTCAGGGAGCAGAAGCACTATTTCGAGCATGCCTCATTCCACAGCAGATGATCTTTTAGAATGACACTGTGCAACTAACTTACTGTCTTGGACTAGCCAAGAATAATGACATGAACACGCCCCAAATTCCAACACCTTTAAACACTGAGGGGAATTTTACATCAGAAAGAGGAGCTAAGATGGATGACATATTGCAATACAATAGATCAGACCCCATTTGGAAGGGATGGTTGGTTTGGCCCGCAGACACAAACAGATGTCAGGAAAGATTCAGGGGTACCACCAAAGGGTTTAGTATCCATAGGCCAGACGCACGATATGTACAACGAGAACATCCGGGGGTAGTGACATCATATAGTGTTGGGAAGTTATGCCTTGATTGGCTAAAGACCTCAACACTACCCCAGGTGAAACAACACTTGTCCCTACTCACAGAGGATGTGGACCTACGCAATTCTTTTATTAGGTCCCAGAAAACCACGTCGAAAGCGTTTTCTGTATGCTGTCTATAACGAAATCTGGAAAATCTCCCAACAAGAAGCTGCAGAGAGATTAAGAGAAATAGATAGAGTTAACCTAGAAAAGGCGTTAACCGTAGTTGACAATGGCATGACTACATTAACATCCAGTATATATTCACTGGGCAACATTGTATCTTCTGCTATCAATTCAATAGAACAGGATTTGTCCATATTGCAACACGGACAGTCACAGTTACGTTCTATTATTTTGTTAAACTTGACGCTGCAGTCATTGCGCGCCGGTTATGTGCCTTGACGTTTTATCAACAGTACGTTTTATCAACAGTTTTATCAACAGTACGTTTTATCAACAGATGAAAACGGCACAGAGGGAAGCAAAGTATTCAATGCTGCGTATTGAAAAACTGGATAGGTTACCCTTTACTGTGGCAGAGTCACCGTCCACAGAATGGTTAATCCACAGCTTTATAACATCACCGGTCGCAACTTTCCAGTTTCAGTATTGACTAGAACAGCAACAGGCAGGCAGATATGAAAAAATTAGTAAGGATTTCATCAGGGAGTCCTGGGATTTACTGTACAGATTTCGATGCAGGAGTGGGGATCTGGAAGTGCTTCTAAGCGTTACTAACTGCAAGAACTCTTTAAGTGGATCTCTCATATGCCAGGATATTATGCTACACAGGGCTTGTAATGGGTCTGTGGCAAACCTGTCCTGTCACTTGAGAGGTACCCTGGCAACCGTGATTAATCCGGTATTCAGGCTTCTCTCGAATGGGAGTTACTTGATGCTGAATGATCAAGGTTGTTGTGGGATGCTTCCGGGCATTGCATATCTAGTCACCGTGAGCTCCAGGGTTACTTGCTGCATGCAAGTATTGTTTCCACCAACACATACAGTCAGGGAGGCACCGTATTGCCTTCACTAAATGTTTCCTTTATACGGTTTGATATTCTGAGCAGAATGAAAGCCATGCTTTTACAGCGAACCGTGCCTTTAACCTCCGCCCGGGAGACTTTTGATCTTCAGACCGCAAGGTCCTCGGCAGAGATACAGGCACTTATACGTACAAACTTCCCCTTCTATTTCACAGACATGTCTGATACGACAGGTATTTTGCACCTATTTAAGACCATCGGTTCAGGAATGTTAAGCACCTTTCAGACGGTCCTCGGAGTTATATCAAACTTTATACACTCCGTCTTTGGAAGCATTTTTGGAGGGCTTCCGCTGATCCTGTTTCTAATAGCAGGAATCCTGATTGTTACCTTTCTGCTACGCAATGGACGTCCCAGCCACCAAGGAGATAGCAACAGCACTCCTGGAGTGCAAATACAGTGATCGCATGGTACAACATCGGGGCAAACCTCGTTTACGGGAACTGAGCGCCTCTTGGTTCCTGTCATTTAGACCAGTCTGGATGGACTGTGTCCTACCTGTTCTCCAATGCCTGTTCTTCGGAGAAGAATGCGTGTTGGACCTCTGCCTGACACTTCCATCGGTAGCGCCACCGGACGTTGATGCTTTATTGGACCCGATAACGGCCCATGTTCTGCAGTGTCCTCAGCGTATTCCTATGTTGTTGGCAGCATTCTTAGAGCCACCACAGGTAGTTTCTGCTCCTGTTGGTATGGATACCGGCTCCTCCGCCAACACTCAGGCCTCGTATATGGCACCGGCTGCCCCGGCATTGGCTGCAGGCAGTACGGAAGATCATCTGTGCTCAATTGACATTCTTTGCGAGGTGTTACAGGGATCGTCAAGTGCGTGCGCGGGCAGCAGCAATGCTGCGTCTACCAGCAAGGACACATAAACATTTGGCACGTCGCACACTGGGAAGATTTGGCATTTTACCTTTTTACGAAATTCCAAATTGAAACCTTTTGACCTGCATGTCTTTCGGATGCTTGTAGATGTTTGTACTATATAAAGTGACACGTTAGAGCCAATGCTTGAATGATTTAAAAAAAAACTTTTTAAAGGGTTTTTTGTTAACGCTTTTTAACTTCTTTTAAGATGTTTTATTATTATTAATTGCATACACACCTCTAGACAGCTTGGTAGTATGCTAGAATTTAGTAATGTCATTCAGTCGGATGAGGAGTGGGTGTTATATTTCATATAGGTACCCCAATATAGGTCCGGGTAACATCATAACCCTCCACCTACATTCTCTCCTATATTACATACATAACGGATTTGAGGGACTGACCTTTTACCTAGTTATAATACTACACACAGTACATAGGGTTTTTCCCTAAACACTGGCCTCATAAATTATGCATGAGGATTCTTAGTTTCTTGGAATCACTGCGGGACCATCAACTCCTACATAATAACTATGGGGCCGATTCCGATCTCGGCCGGTAGGGCACCGAATCGGATTCGGCTTAACCGGATCCGATTCGGAGGCCTAGTTTCCGACCGATGCGTACGTTCGTCCACGCGAGCAAGTACGATGCGCGCGTACGCGAAATCGCCGACCGACTCGTTCCCGGGTCCGAACCGCTCCGACTGACTCGTACGGACACTCGCACCACGCAAAGGAGACGTTACCCGACCGAGCAAGTACGATGCGCGCTTCGAACAGCCCGACCGACTCGTAGCGTCCGGCTCCAAAGAGCTGTCGGAGCAGGACTTCGGGGGTCCGTGTCGGACCCCCCTGCATGCGTAGCCGCGTGAGTCGCACACAGGGGGGACCCAAGGGTCCCCCCTAAACATGCATGTACGGTGCGAGTCGCACCGATGCGTACCCACTGTAGGGGGCCCCCCTGTTCGCGACGTACCCATTCAGTCAATGGGAGCCCGTGTACGCATTGTACGACCGGCTCCCATTGACTTCAATGGGAGTCCGACCGAATCGAGTCGGGCAGCATACGGCTGCATCGTACTCGCTCAGTCGGACTGCGGGAATCCGGCTCGGTCGGAAATCTCTCCGGATCCAGGTCGGTCGGAGAGTTTTCCGACCCAGATCGGAATCGGCCCCTGAGTATAAAGTTCATTCCCGATGTCACCCTAAGTCCGACACTGGCACAGCAAGGTAGTACCCCTGGGGATACCTTAGGGTATATAAACATCACATCTTGCTGAGCTAGTCAGGGGATATCAGGACTTCCCGGCCGACACACTGACACATGACGCTGAGGTTCCTGCATGCAGATACTGCAGCACGCAATGGTCTGACATCCCTTGCAGGGTGTTCAGCTCGAGACCAGAACGGGGTCCCGCAGTCTCACATCAGGTAATGGGGTTGGTTTTATCCTAGAGGGATTCTTGGCTTTACACCTACTCACATGCTAGGTACACTTAGGTACATCTAGTTAGGGTTGCATCGTAGGAGTACGCATTTTACTGGAATGTATTTTATATACTTGTCTGTGGTTATGATTTTAGAAAAATGGTAGAAACCTACCATCTGTTTACTTTCTTAGTGCTGCTACTCATTTATCTATGCTACTGTCTACTGGTGATTTCAGTACACTTATTTTACACTAGAATAACAACTGTTCAATAAATGCTTATTGAAAACGTCCCAACCGTTTATTCTGTGTATCTCTATGAGAAAATGTGAACACAAGTGACTGAGCGAAAAGTGAGCTAATGTTTCCACGGTCCTGAGGGATCAGGGTTGTCATGTTCTATAATTGCCAAGAACTATTCTCTCCTTGGTAAGAGGAGGTAATAGTGGCATCGCGAGCTAGTTGGTACACAGGCCAACATACCCAGTGGGGGTGTCTGGAATCAGTCTGGACACCAGCCCCACAGTGCATGTTGTCTAAACGCGCAGATCCTATATAGGTCTTATTGGAACTACACAACACTACAGAAGCCTACAAGTATCTGTTCCTGGAATATACATAGCCTTACACGATTACTGGAAGATCGAGATGAAACTGACTTTTTACAGAACTATAAAATTTTAATGTCCTAGGACACTTAGAAAGAGGACCCTACTGCCATGCATGGCTTTCAAGAATTCTTCATTCCTGCAACATGTTCTTCTTTGTTTGGGCGAGCAAGAGGCGGGCTTTCAACTTTTATTTCACTAGAACAAGATGCTAAGCCTCAAGAAATAGATCTTCAATTGCCAAGGCTTCAATGTATCAAAATTCATTTACAAATGTCAATTATTTTATTGAATATATACCTGAGTACGATGAAGTCGATCAAAAAACCCAGATTACTATCTTCTGGAAGATTACTAAAACTATAATACAACAATATCCAAAAGCCAGTCTAATCATCTCTGGAGACTTTAATATGAACATGGCAATTAGAAATTCTTTGGATAATTTAAAAAGTGACATAATACAGGCATGGTGTGCATAACTGCAAAAATGTGGCATAATAATATTGCAAGAGCAACGACTACATAATTCAAAAAGTGTGCCATCTTACAAAAATTCAAAGCACCATTCTATAATTGATTACACTATTATTTCAAAGGAATTGGTGTCTGGAACTGGTGGATATCGTGTCGTCTCGAGATTGGAAAGTGATCATAATCCTCAAATTATTATACTGGTGCTAGCAGCAGGTTATCAGCCAAAATCCAATCATTTACAACAAATGCCGAATGCTATTAATTTCAAAAGGCTGGTATGGCAATCAACAAATCAACCGGAAATACCGAAATTTGTGGAGAATCAAATAAATTATGCCCATTATGAATTTCAAAATGGAAAATCAATGACAGATACTTGACTTATTTATGCTCCTCCCTAATATGAACATTTCCAACAACAGCCTAAACTAGGGTAAATCCCAATAAATCCACCTCTAACAGGTGGTATTCGCATAAGATCTATTTACGAAAGAAGGCTCTAATAAAGTCGCATGGGTAGTATATAAGCAAACAAATCAAAAATTGAGTCTTGACAGTAAGTATTCATTGAAATGTTTGAGGAAAACATACAAACAGGAGATCTGGAAGGCCAAAAGGGCTTACCATGAGGAACTATGGTTATGACTACATTATGCTTGCAAAACAAACAATGTTAAAGCCTTTTGGGGAAGCATTAACGATTTGGAGAACGGCTGCAGGAGGGCAAATAGTGAAAATATCTCAGAATCAAGCTGGGGCAATTTAACTTTGATCTGTATGGGGCCCACATTCAAAACTGCACAGAAAAAACTTTCCAGCAGAACATCGTAACCACCTCTACTGACTCAAACCATCACCATATGGGGAGTGAAAGCCCTAAGAAAGAAAGGCCAATACTAATAGACAAAATAAATGAGCAAAGCATAATAACAATCATTGAAGGAATTAGATCTAATGGAGCACCCGGCCCTAATGGCCTCCCCAATGCAGTTTTTAAAACCAATCCAGAACTGTGGGCAAGAGTATTGACTCAGAGAGGTAGGAGCAACAAAGGTGGTTCCAGAATCATGGCAAGGGAGTATCTTACATCCTACACATCCTCACATCCTATGGCCCGTCAAATAATCCAGCTAATTATAGGCTTATAGCTCTCAATGACTTAGAGGCGAAAGCCTCGGCATCTTGTCTGCTTAAGGACCTTGAGGAATGTGAAGCATCATCAAATATAATACCAATATATCAATCGGGATTCCAGCGTGGACAGTCAACAATTACAAACTGTTAGAAATGGGGATCTCTAGTTGGCAGAGGTAGGTACCTTTGTCCAAATAGGGACCCTTGCTTCGAGTCAGGGTAAGGGGGATACAAACTCTAGATAACCCATGCTCACCCCCTTGGTAGCTTGGCACGAGCAGACAAACTTATCCCAAAGGCAATGTGTAAAGTATTTGTACCAACACTCACAGTAACACAGTGAAAACACCACAAAAGGACACCACACCAGTTTAGAAAAATAAAATATCTATATCTAAACTAAACAAGACGAAAACAACAAAAATCCAACATACACAGTTAAAAATACGACTTTCAAAATATTTCAAGAACTTGTACCATAGAAAACTATGGCTACGTGACTTTTCACCAAAGTCCCTGTAGATGCGTCAAAGTTCACAAGCCAAACAGCCGTAGCGTTCGGAAAACAAAGAGATGCGACACTCCTGAGACCTTTGGGAGGCGATGCGACAGTCCCGCTGTACGCAGAGGAAGGGTTACGTCGAATCCGGTCTGTACGGGGAGTGATGCGTCGATTCTTCGTGATGGTTCCGGTCCGTGGGTGATGCGTCGGAAGAACTTGCCGCACAGGCACGATGCGTGGAAATCCGGGGTGCGTCCGCGATCGATGCAGCGGTGTCAAGCGTCGCTGCATCGGTCCTCTTCAGCTGCGATCCCTCTATGCGTTGATTCTTGCATTGGCGACAGGCGCTGCGTTGGTTTCCTCAGAGGCCCGGCGATGCGTGGAAATTCTTCTCGCGGCGTGGAGATGCATCAGGAAAACAGCCGCAAGAGCGATGCGTCGATTTGTGTAGCTCTTTGAGTCTCTTCTTTCTTCCAGCTCCCAAACAGCAGCAACAACCTCCAGAGGCCCAAAACTGACACAGGCACCTCTTGGCAGGTCAGAACTCACAGCAGCAGAGTGCAGGGGAGCTGGGGCTGAAGTCTTTGTGTCCCTGAGACTTCAGAACAGGAGGCCAGCTCACTTCAGGCCCTTGGAGATCTCCTTCAAGCAGGGGACACAGCACACAGCAAAGTCCTTCTCCTTTCCTTGGCAGAAACAGCAACTGCAGGCCAACCCCAGACACACAGCAAGGGCTTTACTTCTCCTCAGTCTCTCCAGCTCTTCTCCTTGGCACAGGTTCCTCTTGAATTCCAGGGATGATCTAAAAGTCTGGGGTTTTGGGTCTGATACTTATACCCCAAAATGTCTTTGTTCTCTTTGGGCAAGGGACTTTGAGCCCAGTTCAAACCAGTTCTGGGGGCACTCTGCAAGTGCACAACAACATGCATTGTCAGTGTGAGCCTTGGCTCCACACACACCACAAGGGAGCGGAGCCAGCATTGTGGAAGGCAGGCACAGCCCTATTCAGGTACAGGTGCTACTCCTCCCACCACTCCAAAGCCAGACAGTCAATCCACAAACAGGCAGAGGCACACAGGATGGTTGAACAAGAAAATAGCCACTTTCTAAAAGTGGTATTTTCAAACACACAATTAAAAACCATCTTTACTAAAAGATGTGTTATCAAATTCTGAGTTCAGGGATACCAAACTGCATTTCTCTATCTTATCCCTATGGGAAGATATGCTTGTAAAATGTCACAAAGCATTCCCCATTCTGTCCTATGGGGCAAGATAGCCTTTCAATAGTGAAAAATGAAAGTGGCTGTATTTCACTATCAGGACATGTTACACACACCAGTGCATGTCCTACCTTTCACTTACACTACACCCTGCCCAGGGGGTTCCTTGGGCCTACCATAGGGGTACCCTATATGTAAGAAAAGGGAAGGTTAGGGCCTGGCAAGTGGGTGCATTTGCCAAGTCGACATGGCAGTTAACAAATTGCATGCAGGCACCGCGGTGGCAGGCCTGAGACATCTTTTCAGAGCTATTCATGTGGGTGGCACAATCAGTGCTGCAAGCCCACTAGTAGCATTTGATATACCAGCCGTGGCACACTCAGTGCACTTTACTAGGGACCTACTGGTAAATCAAATATGCCAATCCTGGATAACCAATCACAGTAACAATTTACACAGAGAGCATATGCACTTTAGCACTGATCAGCAGTGGTAAAGAGCCCAGAGTCCTATAGACAACAAACACAGGTCAGGAAAAAATAGAAGGAAGAATCAAAAAGTTTGGGGATAACCCTGCAAAAAGGGCCATTTCCAACACAAACCTACTATCCTTCACAATGATGGTGGAGAGGGCAATATATAAAAAGCAAAAGTTACACATTTGCTTTGTCGACCTGAAAGCCGCTTTTGATACTGTCCCACGTAACTTGTTATGGTCAAAGTTGGCAGCATGTGGAGTATCACAGAAATGACTACATATGATAATACTCCTATAAACAAAGATTTGGGTCCATGTAAAATTGGGGTACGGCAGCAGTTTGACCCTGCGTTTTGAAACATAAAGCAGTTTAAAGCAAGGATGCATGCTAGAACCATGTCTCTTTAATCAATTTATTGCTGATCTACCTCTGTATCTGAAAAATATTAATGCTCATTTCCCTAACTTTTCAGGCTGTAATATAAAATACTTGCAATATGCCGACGATACCATACTACTAAACCATACACCAATAGGTTTACAATGGTTATCAACCTCATTAAATAATTATATCATTTTAAACCACTTACAATTTAATATAAAGAAAACCAAAATCATGTTGATAGGTGGAACTAAATCAAAAACACGAGAGTGGAAAGTTAGTGGAGCAGTGATTGAATCGGTGAAGTGTTATAAGTATTTAGGAAATGCATTTGATGATAGAGTGTCTTTTAAATGTCACTTTAATAATTTAGAGACAAAAACTACTTCACTTACATTTGCTTGATAAACTTTTATGCCCCAGCTATGAACACTTAGTAAGTAAAGGGTATGAAGGCGAAACTGATTCCTTCTTTGGCCTATGGATCAGTAATCTTTCGAGGCAAGAACTCCAAACTCTTGGAAAAATTACTAATCAAAGCTTTGATATCTACGTTTAAGGTTCTGAGGAACATCGATCAAGCAGAAATCCAACTGGAATTTGGACTGGCCAGCCAAAAGGTGGTGAGGCAGTCTGCATTTTTAAAAAGTTTACATTCTTTTTTTTTATCTGACACTGGCACTCTTGCTAATCTGTGTTGGCAAGAACTTATAAAGTATAATTGTACAAATGTTTGGAGATTTATTTGGCAGAGAGGAGGGACTCATACTGGGGGAGACAAACCAAAGTCTATTTAGGACGTAAGTTTGGCAGGGCAGATAATGGAATAGAGTCCTGGGAGAGGTTTACCTTTACAGCGTCCTGTCGCGCTTGTGCGGACTCTACTCTTCGTGCCCCATAATTGTTAAACACGGGTAAGAAGTATTTGTCTTTTAAAGACGTCTAGCCATAATGGGTAAAGTGCAATTAGCATGTTAAGAACATTTTGTTGTAAAATTGTTCCCCAAATAATTTTTTTGCAACAATTTGTGTTGATGTTTATAAAGGTCCCAAAAATGAGGACTGTAATTCTTACTGGAAAAAGTACTACTAGAGCTAATAGAACAAATTACAGAAGAGAGACTATACGACCAGCAGTCTTAGTGTGAATAGACATTGAGGAAAAATGTAAGAAAAAATTGGAAAAAATTATAGGGTCTCTCAGTAACTTTAATGAAGGGCAGTCTGTTGATGGTAATGCTGCCTGTAATGGTTCTTTAAAATAGTTCTCCACTTTAGTCTTTGGAGAAAGCTGGGGACTTTGATGGCCAAAAAATGTTGACTCACAGAAATGGCTTCTTACTGTGCAGTACTCAATCGATGATTGAGAAGGATGATTAAGTATCCATCTGATCTGTTCAGTTTAAATGTTCAGTGTATGACTGAGAGCCAAGGTATGGTATCGTTCAGGCCTTGATCATAGGTCTTCAAGCGGTATACCCGCCGCTGTTCCTTCTCAAAAAGGATATGTTTTGAGTTGTTACTCTTCGTGACCCAGCTAATATCTTCTGTGGTGTGCTTCAAGTTCAAAAAGTGGTTACTCATTTGGGTGATGGATTTCCCACATCTGATGTCACTCCTGTGTTCACAGATTCTCTGTTTTGTTTTTCGGCAAGTCATGCCGATGTTCTTCAAACTGCAAGGGCAGGTAATCATGTAAATAACAAGAGTTGTGTTGCAATTAGTGTGTTGTCTGATTGTCCATTCAAAGTTTTCACTCAGTTGGAGGCTCTTGGTGCCTTTAGTTAGCTTACATACGGAGCAGGATCCGCATGGATAGTGTCCAGTGATCGGTGTCAGATTCTACATGTTTGTTATTGTCTCTCTCTGGGGTCTCTTGGGTGGTGGCCTTGTGTGGACTAACAGGTCATGGATGTTCCTAGATCTTTGGTTGGCGAACCTGGGTTTAGTCCAATTGAGTGTTCCTGATGTCAAGATGCGCCAGTGTTTGTTAACTGCCTTCTTCACTGCGTTGGTAACTGCGCTGTAGGTTGTTAAGCATGTCAGGACAACAGGTTTACTCACTCTGTAGGTGGTTTGTAAGAGATTGTCTCTATGTTGGTGTCTTGCTCTTTTCTGCCATTTCGGTATTATTTTATCCGGATAGTCTCTTTGCTTTAGCTTTAGGATCAGATCTTTGGCTTGGGCTATGAAATCCTGTAGGTTGTTGAAATTATGCCTGATACGCAGAAATTGGCTATAGGGGAGATTTTCTCTCAATAGGCGTGGGTGGAAACTGTTGAATGACAAGAGACTGTTTTTTGCTGTTGGTTTATAGAATGTTTTTGTGTTGATAATGCCGTCCTCTATATAAACGGTGATTTTGAGGCAATCTAGTTTATGTGCACTAACTGTGTAAGTGAACCTGAGAAATTCATCTTGTGTGTTTATCCATTCATGAAATTCTGGTAGTGTATCCGGTGTTCCTTTCCAAATCATCATCACGTCATCTATGTAACGTTTCCAAAATAGGATTTTAGTCCTGAAGGGGTTGGTGTCAATCTATAATTATGCAAACAATTCAGCGACAGCACAAATACATAATTCCAGTGGCCTTGATTATACTACTTTGAGAAGAACCCAAAAGTAGTAAAAAGTTTATTTTAGACACAGTCCAGACAATAATCCCCTCAATGAATATGGAAAAAGGAAAATTGAGGGATCGTGCATTATTTCAAAACTAAAAACCTGTTTTCAATCAATTAACAGTAACTGTTCCCACATAGAAACGGAGAGTAATACAATTCAGTAGGGAATATAATGAAATTATTCTTCAATGGTGCATTGAAATACGTGAGTAAATAGATTAGAATTTATCATATAGGAGGCTGTTTCACATTTTACAAGATGTTACAATGAACTTGTCATGCTTTTGATTACAGGCTAGGAAAGAACAATACAATGCCTGAACATAACTTTAATTATGCTGAGAATTTCTTTTAACTTAGCATTACACAGAATTCACATAATTTACGGAAATCTTTTATTATTGGAATTTCCTTATTTTTTGGCCGCTGGAGATTCTTTCAAATAGGACGTGTCTAGATTAAGAAACATTTTCTACCCAAAAGTAACATGTGACTTTTTAAACAAAGTTTTCCCTTTGCCCTAAGTGGGAAGGGTATACCCAGACATGGCTCCATTGGTCATTGTGCCACTGGACCCAAGCTACACTAGACTGATGAGCCTTGATCAGGGTGAAAACGATCTTGGGTTGCTTGTGTTCCAGTTCCAGGAGCACCTGTCCTGGCAGTTTGGGCACAACTGTTCCCATGAAGAGCAGGGTCAAGGCTGATTTGCATATGGCTGGTCCAAATTCTAGTGGCTTGGTGAGCAAAACAAGAATGGGTTTGAATGCTAGGCTGAGTGCTTACCAGTGGTTAGACAAGGGGGAAAGAGGGCTTTGTCAGCTCAACCTCCCTGTCACTGTTTTATTTCCAGGACTAGCCTTGCATGGTTGTCCCAGAAAGGGAAATATTCACATTTTCTTGATGTGCAGTGAGAAACGTCTGTGCAAGTTGGGGACATTTGTGTTTTGCTTTGCAGCAAAAATGCCCCACTTTGGGGGTTTGTTATCACAAGCAGAATGGGAGGGTTGAGTTAGTTGCTTCAACATGGTGGCCCACCTGCCTTCAGTAGTAGTGCTCCTGCTAAAGAAGCAGGTGCTTTTTCACTATGGGTCTCTGGTAGGCAAAAATGGTGAGTGGTCCTTGAGCCTCTGCTGAGCTGGTGGGCCAATCGTCAGAGCCTAAATGTTGTTTTCACTCTTCCAACTATAGTTAGAACAAAATTAGAGAGAATTAGAAAGACTTAAAAGAAAGATTAGTGAGAAAATTAACTACTCAAACCAAAAATCAGAAATATCGCTCTCCGCGATGTCAGAATTCCCAGAATGATGGACTTAGTCTTTTACTTTACATCTGAGAAGATATACACCTGAAGAAGGTGATTAATTTAGGCACTTAGCATCAGGGACACCTCTATTCCATTTGGAAGATAAAAGGATTTAGTGCCAAAGTTGCAAATATGTGTATGCCAGCCAAAGGCATACTTGAATTATGTCAAAGTAAGCTTTTCCTAAGAGACATGGTTGCCACCATGTGTGATTCAGATGACCCTACTGACGCTCTGTTAGTCTAGGTAAATACAGATGGTGCAGCACAACATTAAAAATAAATTCAGAAGTAAGGAGGCTACATGCAATTTTGCTTAAGCTGTGTAGCTGGAATTTTCTTTGGAATTGCCAAAGTTGGGAATGTATTGCCTATATTTGATCTTACTTCACTTCCTAAGGGTCAATAAATTGTAGTGTTTCACAGCAAGTGTTTTGGTATATATTCAGAGATGTGGGTCTGTGGTGGAAGTACCCATTAAGTACACAAAAGAGGCCGGAGACTCGGTTATATTACACCAGACATTGACATTGTAAGCAAAGCTACTAAACCATTGCTTTAATATAACTAAGGCGCTGGCCTTATGTGCTTAAATATTGCCATTGTTGACTGACTCGAATGTTTACTCCACTTGCTACCAAATCAGCAAAATAGTAGCTTGTTCAAATCAATTCAATTTGAACAATTAGGTTATTCATTAAAGGGGAATGGGGTGATCCCTGTTTGAGAAACAGCCATGATTCCTGTCAAAACAACCACAAATTTCACTAACTTACCCCATGCTTAAGCCTTTCATAGCTTGACACAAAAGAGTCAGGCTTGACTCGGAGGCAACGTGCAATGTATTTATGCACCAATTTCCACAGTAATAAGGTGAAACACAACACAAGAAAAATCCCACACCAATTTAAAACAAATGGAGTAATATTTAAGAACTATTTTAAGACCAAAACAACAAAAAGCAGTAGAAACATAGTTATGCAATTTTAAAGATTTAGGTGAAAATAGTGCCAAAAAGCACAAAGCCTCATCTGTGGGTATCTGGCCCAGTTAGACTCCGACAAAGTCACAAGTTCAGGATGACCGTAATGGAGTGTGGGCTAGGTATAGGGACCTAGTTAAGCCTGCTGAACAAAGTACCTTAAATCCTGATAACGGAGAGGTGCAGAGTCCCGCATTGAGGATGTGTCGCATAGCAGTGGCGATGCGAGGTCCTTGCATGGAGAAGCATTGTGCAGCATCGGTTTCAGGAAGCTGTGATGGCCGATGCAAAGTCCTTGCATGGAGTCGCTTCACTCAGTGGGGGTTCTGAGGAGCTGAGGAGGGCGATGTAAGTTCCTTGCATGGAGATGCGTTGTGCAGTGCCAGTTCCGATTAGTTGGTGGGTAATGTGAGGTCCTTGCATGGAGATTTGTTGTCCAGTGGCGATTCATATGAGCTGCGGGGCTTCAATTTGAAATCCTGTATTGGGGATTCGTTTCATAACAGTTCTGATGAGGGGTCTTGCGAGGTAATGCGTCATGCTGCGTTGGTTCTGCGGGGACCACAGCTGGACTGGTAGAGCACCTTCAGACCCACTTCCAAGGGTCCAGGACTGTGGTGGCACCACTTGGGGGAGAAGGACTCAAAGCTGCCAGAGTCCAGGTGCTGGGTTCAGGGTTGTTGGAATCTGCTCTCTCCCTGAGGTTCTGATCAGGAGGCCAGCCAATATCCCTTGGAGTCACTCTGGTAGTCCTGGTTCAGTCCTTCTCACTCAGGTGGGAGGGCAGCAGGGCAGCATAGCAGGACAGCAGAGTGACAGCCCTTCTTTCAGTAAATCTGCTCAGCAGTCCTCCTTCTTAGTCTACCACAGGTCCAGATGTGGACTGAAGTGTGGGTCTGAGGATCCTTTTTTTATACATATTGCCTCCTGACTCTCCTGCCCTGGCGCCAGGCTGGCTGCATTAGCAATGGAGGAGTGACAATTCCTTTGTGTGAAGGTAGAGCACAGCATATTCATTTGCTAGTGGGCTGTGTCCAACTCTGGCCCCCTGATACTACCAGTTGATGGCCCATCCAGGCACACCTAATCCCTCTATTGTATGGCATTCGGTGAGGAATAAACAAAGTACAACTGCCAACTACACCCAATCATGTATTCCAGGGTAAACTGCAGGCACTAAATAGTTTAGGGCAGGAAAATGCCAGCTTTCTATAAGTGGCATTTTCAAAATTGTAATTTAAAATCCTCCTTTACAATTAAATAGGATTTTTAATTGTAATTTATCAGACACCAAACACAATTTGCTTACCTGCTTCCAATCAAAAGTTAATATGTATTAAATATAATAAGAAAACCCAATGTTTCCAATAGGATAGGAAGGCCTCAAAGTACTGAAAAACTAATTTATAGTCCTGGCCCCTGGATATACATCCATAAAAAATTCATTGTCCAGAGATTTTCATTTCTGATTTGTGTTTTTGTATCATTAGAAAAGTAATTTAGCTTGGGTAGACATTGCTAATATGGGCCAAATTTTTCTGGACGACATTTTTAAAAATGGCAGATGTGTTACAGTGATGATGTAATATTTCAGGAACCTTCATTTTGGTGTCAAAACATAGGTCTTGGGGGTTGAGTACTCTCATAGAGACAGAAAATAACTCCTCAGAGCAACTCTTCTACCATTTTCCAAAATAGTGGCTCTATACAAATGTGTTTTAGCCATCATATTGGTAATTAATTTTATTATTACTTTTGTTTCAGGTTTTCCGTTAATTCAGATTCATAATCATGAGCAAAACAGGTGGTAGCAGAGGATCTTTACCTCCTGGCAGAGTGTTGCTAACTCCACAATTGGAGGACTCCTTCAACAAAGAAAATGTGTCATATGCCAAACGAATCTGAAAGTAAAGCTAACATCAACTGTGGCTGGAGTTTGTGATACTGCATAAAAACAACAAGACAAAGTTCACAAAAGATTGAAACTGATGGGTGAAGAGGATCAAATATTTAATCATTGTAACAAAAAGTTGTATACAATGGAAAAGATCCTGGAAAATGTTGTCAAAAATAGCAGAAATCAGTAAATCACAACAAGAATCAGAGTCTTCTGAGAAAGCAATGACAACTAAACCCATTGCCCATCCACTTAGAAGATCCATGACTACCCTTCGTCCACAACTGATCAGAAAGCAGAGGATCATCAATGTGTTATCTGTGGTTCAGCCAGAACAAGGGCCAAAGGTATCGACAAAAGAACAAAGTACAGAGTATGTGAGTCTCAAAGGGTAAACATGTTTTTATCTGCAGCTAGTTTCTTCCAAGATGAAGTTTTCAGCCTAGTAGCTGATCTAAACAGCGAGGTGAATGAATTTGCAGTGGATTTGTATGCCCTGCATGCATACATTAGAAAATATGAATGTACAATGAGCTCCCAGCAGCAACGTAACCGCCAACCTTCAGTTAAGTGAGCACTCTTTGAAAAAGCAAATGAAGGGGCATATTTACAAAGGAATGGTGGAGCGTGGTGTTAAGCACAAAATGGTAATGCCACGCTCCGCCATTCTGAAAATGCAGGGATTCCCCGTATTTACAAAGATACGTCACATCCTTGCGTTTTCCCTAGCGCTGGTGCTAAATTAAGCTGCTTAGCGCTAACGCAGGTACTTTTGCACCATAGTGCAAGTGTGCCTGCATTGAGGGAATGATTGTTTAGGTGCAGAAAGGTGTCCCTTCCTACACATAAACAATCACAAATGGTGATCTGTAATTTCTATGTGTGCTGCATTGTGCAGCACACACAGAAGTAACAAATAGTAATTTTCATTTTAATGATGGTTTATTTGCAGGAAGGGACACCTTCCTGCACATAAACAATCCTTCATGGCATTTTGCTGTTTCTATGTGTGCTGCACAATGCAGTACACAATGAAACAGCAAAAACGAGGACAAATAAAGCATTTCTCTTCGTTTCGCCATGTTAAGATCATGGTCGTAATTTTGGCGCTACCTCCTATTTAAAACCACCCTTGTAAATAGGGGGCAGCGTCAAAATCAATGGGTGTTGCGGCGGAATGCCCATCGCAACACCCATTGCCCAACCCTTTCATGCTAAGTATAGTGTGAAAGGGTGCCGTATTTACAAGGTGACGTTAAGCCACGTAGGGTGGCCGAGGGTACGCTGGCTATCGAGATATAATTTGCCAGCCCTCCTGAAAGGTGCCCATGTTTTGCCCGTTTCACATCTGGAGTGAAAAAGCTTGTGCAGCCTTGGATTTAGACAGGTTCTGCCAGCCAGGTTGCCTGAAGAAAAACAATATTGAAAGACCGCGAGTAGTTATACAGATCCGGGTCACTTAGTTCTGAATTCATGCCATTAATATTCAAAGAGCACATGCGAAGTATTCTGGGATTGGGTCCAGCTTGTAGTTCCTGAGCCGAATGTGGTCATGTTGGTGTTTGAGAACATCTGATTGTTCTGACTATGTCTCCTACGCCTCCTTGTGGTCCTTCAAGAGAGCTTTGCTTCGTCTTCCCTGGGCGTCCATAAATTAAGTGATCTTTTTCCACAGGGCTATTTACACCCTTGTTGTTTCTGTTTGACGTTGGTCTGGCTTTGGTTTATAGCCTTGGGGAAGAGGAGGCAAGGGGTATTCTATTGGTGCACAGACAGAATATCGAGTTTTAAATGGCGACATACACAAATATCGAGTTGAAAATATTGTGATGCAGAAATATCGACAGCAAGAATATCGTGGTCAAGAACATCGACTTGGAGGTAAGAAATATAATTTTTGAAAATATCGCAGTCATTAATATCGTTTGCAAAAATATAGTTGTTTAAAATATCAATGTTTTAATTATTGTTATGTATTTTATTATGTATTTTAAAAGTATGTGAACTATTTTTTTGTATAAGTATTGCTTTTGTTTTATAATATATGTGTTAAAGTTTTAGTAGTTATTAATTTGATTTTAGTTCAATTTTGCTTTTTTAGTACTGTAGCGGGTTGTGGGTTTATGGGGGAATAGGGTGGGAAGTAATTACATTATAAAAGATTAATTCTTATTTTTTATTTATTATTATTTATTACATTTAGATTTTATAGTGTTTAATTGTGGGAATTAATTAATTATTAATTAATTATTAATTGGTTGTTAATTATTATTAATTAATTAATAGGTGATTATGTTAATTGTGTCATTCTTTTAAGAGCGGGTTGTGGGTTTATAGGGGAATAGGGTGGGAAGTAATTTAATTATAATACATTTATTAATATTTATTTGATTTTTATTTTATAGTGTTAATTGCGGGAATTAATGTATTATTCATTATTTATTAATTGCTTATTAATTATTATTAATTAATTAATTGGTAATTATTTATGTTCATTGTGTTATATTTTTAGGAGCAGGAGGTGGGGTTTATAGAGGAATAGGGTGGCAAGTAATTTATTTATAATTAATTAATAATTATGTGTTAATTAATGCTAATTAATTATTAAAATTTAAATATGGCAATTGTGTAATTAATTTTAGATGTGAGCTGTGGGGTTTATAGTGGTAAAGGGTGGGAAGTAATAACTTTTAAATTAATTAATAACTTGTTGTTAATTGCTATTAATTTATTAATGTTGAGTTAGTCATGGAAATTGTGTAATGATTTTTAGGTGTGGGTTGTGGTGTTTATTGGGGTAGAGGGTGGAAGGTTATATATGTTTAATTAATTATGAATTAGTTGATCATTAATATTAATTCATCAATTCATAACTATTAATGGTAATTGTTAATTTATATTTTGTGTGTGGGTTTTGGTTTTATTGGGGTAACGTTTGGGGAGTAAATTAATTTGTATCTGTTTTAATTTGTTTTTTAATTAATTATATTTCTTTAATTGATAATTAATTATGTCAGGTATGGAGGTACATTTTTTTTTATTTAGATGTGTGTTGTGAATTGTGTGGTGTTATAGGGTAGGAAATCAAAAAGATTACATTTATACAATAATTAATGTTTTTGATTATAAATAATTTCTATTAAAATAGTTATTTGTTTGTAAATTATTTTTAACTTTTTTAAAATCTTTTGTGTTGTAGTTGATATTTTATTTGTTTCTAATTTTGAACTGACTCCAATGGGAATATTAATTTGTACCCCTCTGCTATCCAACACTTTCCCTACTGTTGCACTCACTGGAGTGGGAGTAGTAATTCTTACCCCTCCGCTATCAAACACTTTCCCTACTGTTGCACTCACTGGTGTCGGAATAGTAATTTTTACTCCACTGCTATCCAATACTTTCCCTACTATTGCACTCACTGGGGTGGGAATAGTAATTTTTACCCCTCCACTATCCAACACTTTCCCTACTGTTGCACTCACTGGAGTGGGAATAGTAAGTTTTACCTCTCCGCTATCCAACACTTTCCCTACTGTTGCACTCACTGGACTGGGAATAGTAATTTTTACCCCTCCGCTTTCCAACATTTTCCCTACTGTTGCATTCACTGGAGTGGGAATAGTAATTTTTACCACTCCGCTATCCAACACTTTCCCTACTGTAGCACTCACTGGAGTGGTAATAGTGATTTTTACCCCTCTGCTATCCAACACTTTCTGTACTGTTGCACTCACTGGAGTGGGAATAATAATTTTAACCCTCCCCTATCCAACACTTTCCCTACTGTTGCACTCACTGGTTTGGGAATAGTAATTTTTATCCCTCCGCTATCCAACACGTTCCCTACTGTTGCACTCACTAGAGTGGGAATAGTATTTTTTACCCCTTCGCAATCCAACATTTTCCCTACTGTTGCACTCACTGGAGTGGGAATAGCTGTGTTTACCCCTCCGCTATCCAACACTTTCTGTACTGTTGCACTCACTGGAGTGGGAATAGTAATTTTTACCCCTCTGCTTTTCAACATTTTCCCTACTGTTGCATTCACTGGAGTGGGAATAGTAATTTTTACCTCTCCGCTATCCAACACTTTCCCTACTGTAGCACTCACTGGAGTGGTAATAGTAATTTTTACCCCTCCGCTATCCAACACTTTCTGTACTGTTGCACTCACAGGAGTGGGAATAATAATTTTTACTCCTCCCCTAGCCAACACTTTCCCTACTGTTGCACTCACTGGTGTGGGTATAGTAATTTTTACCCCTCCGCTATCCAACACGTTCCCTACTGTTGTACTCATTGGAGTGGGAATAGTATTTTTTTACCCCTTCGCTATCCAACATTTTCCCTACTGTTGCACTCACTGGAGTGGAAATAGCTGTTTTTACCCCTCCACTAACCAACACTTTCCCTACTGTTGCACTCACTGGAATAGGAATAGGAAGTTTTACCACTCCGCTATCCAACACTTTCCCTACTGTTGCACTCACTGGACTTGGAATAGTAATTTTTATCCCTCTGCTATCCAACATTTTCTCTACTGTTGCACTCACCTGAGTGGGAATAGTAATTTTTACCCCTCCGCTTTTCAACATTTTCCCTACTGTTGCTCTCACTGGAGTGGGAATAGTAATTTTTACCCCTCCGCGAATCCAACACTTTCTGTACTGTTGCACTAACTGGAGTGGGAATAATAATTTTTACCCCTCCCCTATCCAACACTTTCCCTACTGTTGCACTCACTGGTGTGGGAATAGTAATTATTACCCCTCCGCTATCCAACACGTTCCCTACTGTTGCACTCACTGGAGTGGGAATAGTATTTTTTACCCCTTCGCTATCCAACATTTTCCATACTGTTACACTCACTGGAGTGGGAATAGT
Organism: Calotriton arnoldi; assembly: GCA_963921515.1. Classification (NCBI taxonomy): domain Eukaryota; kingdom Metazoa; phylum Chordata; class Amphibia; order Caudata; family Salamandridae; genus Calotriton; species Calotriton arnoldi. Next base: position 930 of record CAWUFW010027295.1, on the reverse strand, counting down.
TGTGTTTACCCCTCCAATATTCAACACTTTCCCTACTGTTGCACCCAATGGAGTGCACAATGTAAGTTTAAAGACTATTAAATATTTTAATGTTTTATTTTATAATATAATGTTTTTTATTAGATTTTATGTTATAGGTGTATCTATATATATTTATTTGTACATTTTTATATATTTATAACATTTAAAAATAAATTAAAATTAATAGTTTATTATTTGTTTTAAAATAAATATATATATTTATATAAATTACATTTTATATATGCATGTTCACATTTTTTAAATTAAATGTATTTCTTATATTTGTTAAAATGTATATTAAATCCAAATAATTTAATTGTATTATTTAATATATTTAACATTATTTTTTACATATATAAAAAATCGATATTTTGTACATCAATATTTTTTACAACTATATATTTTTTCAATATTTTTATACTTACCATTATAAATATAGGATGTCAATATTTTTTACATCGATATTTATGACTCGATATTTGTGTATGGGGATATTTTGGGCATCGATATTCTATCAGTGAACCTATTCTATTATTTGGCGAGGGGTGACCTTTATTCCCCATATTTTGAGGGATGGACCTTCTGTAAGGACTCTTTTTGTAATGTCTGTTGTCGTCCATGTGGTCTTGGTTACTCCCCCACCTGGTGCTGCATCAGAACTTTCGAACTGTATTGCCACCAGGTCTTTTGATGTTAGATTGTTGTATTCCGCTTTAGGTGTCCGTATAAAGGTTTTCCTCAAACATGTCCTTATATAGGCACAATTCGCATTGCCCTTATATAGGCATAGAATCCCAGTCCTTATTTAGGCATTAGCCGTGCACTCCAAATACAGGCATGGTCACCGACATCCGTCCACCCTAACGTCACAACGAGATCTTAGAAACCAGACCCTCAAGCTCACTGGAG
>CAWUFW010027294.1:0-27788 GCA_963921515.1 Calotriton arnoldi | reverse complement strand
TCGGTTTCCGCCTAGGGACAATGGCAGAGGACACATGTCAAAGCAACACGACACATAGCAATTTCGCATACACATCACTGACATGACTGAGCAAGCACATGAGCCACAGCCCAGCTGTCAAGCTGGGACGGCACGGCCACAATACACTTACACAGGTCTCCCACCAATGGCAATGGCTAGTGATACAAACCACTGCCATGTGCATGCACATGGGGATCTAGGCCCCAATGACTTGCGGGGCGTGCTGATGGGGACTGACTGCATATCCGTCAAGCGGCAACGCCACGGCAACATGAATGTCTGCTGAGCATGGAACTGCTTCCGCGGCTGGATGAGTATGGCACACGACGACGACGATGTGGGCACAGGCTGAGCGGCCAAAACAAGTGGGACCTGTGGCACGAGGGGATATGAGACAGTAGTAGGTGTCAGCACTGCACCCTATGTACAGCACTGTACGGATCACACCTCCCGAAACATTGACAGGTGTCCACATTGACAGCCCCATGCCAAGACGGCTGTGTGCTTGCAGTCACACGTCACAGGTGAGAGGTTACATTGCACGTGCCAGGTGGCAGACGTACACAGTGGGAGCTGGCATGTGTGTGCATGTGTCTCCTGTTCAGGATCCACCAGATGGGCGCTGACTCTGTACTGACCATTGGACACAGCATGTTCCGTGGAAGGCTTGTGTGTGTGGGATGGTGGCACTGGATGTGCCTCCGTTGGGTGGGGGGCCATGCACAGGGCGGGTACGTCGATGATTGCGCATTGTTGGTCACGGTGGGTGCACCAACTGAAGATGTGTTGCCCTGTGTTCAATTCCTATGTCCGCATGATGATGGACAGTAGATGTGGGCAGACTACACATTGGTCGATGTGCTGTCTATATGCATGTGCCTTCACACCAGGCACAGCTGCCCCTGCACATGTGACCCCTGCTGGACTCGCTGCTGGGTCTGTGGAGCTGATGCACCTTCTGCGCGTGGGGCGGACAGCTCTCCTCACTTCCCTCATTGCGCATGTCATGACTTTGCCGCAGGTGACATGGATAATGGAGGGCCCACATGTACGCGTGGGTAGGCTACACATGATTGTACACTGGTCGCCACCCCCAGTCAGTGTTTCGAATGGGAAGGTTGTCGTGCTGGTGGTATGTTCGATGTGGCGGATGGGCGGGCCTAGGTGCGGGCTTACATTCCGGACATGGGGGGTAGTTGGATTGGCGACTAGTTGCAGTACACACGGGACACGTCTCTTCCTTTCCACATCTGGGTCATCCCTTGTACTAACTGACAGTGATACAGTCATCTTCGCCCAGCCCTCATGTCCTCCCTCGCTCCCCCAATATGCATGCTCACCTGCGAGGCTAGCGCTTGCACAGGCAGCCCCAAGCTCGCACCAGAGAGGGCAAGGAGTGTATGTGTGGGTCCAGTTGCACGAGTGGGCTGTCTCAGGGTATGATGTGTCGCGGGACGCCGTCCACCTGCGTGGTGCCCCAAATGGAGACCCGGCCTGCATGGACTATGCATCACAGTCTTCGCCTCCGGATCCGCCACCTGCGACACCCAGTGGCTGTGGCTGCCCTTGCGGCCAGGCCGCGTCCGTCTGTGGCTGATGGCCCACACATTCACTCTTTGGCCTCTCTGGGGAGGGCTCGGGGGTGGTGGCGCACGCGCTTGCACTTAGTCGCAATGGCATGTGGCGTGGTTGGTATGATGGGCAATGGATGGGATGGTGCGAGCCACCTCCCGTGACGTCAGTGCTGCTCGTGCTGTGGTGCGTCCCCTACACTTCCATCTGACTTGTGCCATGCTAGACGTTGAGGTTCTATTGCCTGCGTGATATGACCAGGAGGAGCGCGAGGAGACCTCTCACACACCATGCTCCACTGCCATCCCGTGCCCTGTATCGCCTGTGCGGATTGACTATGTTGGGTTACACCTGGTCGACTGGGGCTGTGTGTGCCTTGTCAGGGGCATGGCGGGCGCACAACAGGATCCAGCTTGTCCACAGAGGGTGGGCTGAGGTGCGCCTGGTACCGCTTGTACGTGTGCCCGGCTGCTGTGCACACACGTGTTCACTCCCCGACAGGTGTCCTCTCACAATGCCCAGGGAAGCGGTGGTGTACTGTTCATGACCCCTCCCAACACGGCGTGCTCCAACTTGGCATGTGCGCATCTACCCGTCGCACCCACCCACCTGAGCACTGCGTCCATACGACTTCACACGACACATGTGTGTCTTCCACAGTAGTGCTACTCATTTGCGTTGACATCCAATACCAGTGGACTTACATGGTCATGTCACGACTGCCGTGTACTTCACATACTCTCATCCTCTCTCATTCGTACTTGTGAAATGAGTCAGCGGAGACAGTTTTGGTTTCAAACATTATATTGAGTCTTCTGTCCTCTGTGATGCAGTATAGTGGACACTACTGGCAGCGGGATACATGTTGAGGATATACTGAGCATGATTGCAAATGGGATAGGGTGTGGGGTTACATGTGATTGGCTGTTGCATGTGGGATGTGGGCTTCAGAGTGACATCTGCTTGGCCAAGGCTGTGCTAATGTACATTTACGTATAGCTGCGGAGCTGCGGACTTTGACACAGACGGTATACATGTAGCCTACCAGACCGCTTGGCATCATGGGCACAGTCCATCTCAGTTCCATGTGACAGGTTTGCTGCGGTTGTTCCTCATGCACGCGTGCATGTGAGATGACATCAGGGCATGTGCTTGCGTGCATGCAGCGGCGTGCCACTTGTTGTTGCACTGTGGTGGTTACTGGACATGTCACAGTCACTGGGGTCGTGTTGTTGTTGTATGCACTTGTCGTCCATGCAAAGGTCCTGGTATGGGATTCCCGGGGCGGGGGTGGGAGGGGTGCAGCACCCACAGACTCCAGGCGACCTATTCATGTCCACTGAGCGGTGTGTGTGTCCATGTGCGCTGGATCCATGTCGTGTTCTGGTTGTTCGTGCAGTTCCGTCCATGTGGGTGCGATACACAGAGCCCATGCCACTGCCTCCCACGATGCATGCGGTGTTCCTGGATGTGATGGGGAACAGTGTGCATGTCCCGGTCATATCCGATGTCATGGCGATGTCGTTGATGGTGTGGTTACAGTTGCCGGTCGTTTGGTATGGCTGTTGTGGTGGTGACTGGCCAGTCCGTGCGGAAGCGAAGCATGGGTGCGGGGTTGGACATCATAGGTCACTCGGGGAACCTGCGTTGTGGTCCGACGTATTTACAGGTTGTCAGGTATGCGATGCCGTCCAGCAGGGCTTCCATGTCATTGGTGGTGTACATGTTTGCCAGCCAATGAAGCGGATGGTGGCTGTCAAGGTGTTGTTCGTAGGTTGTCCCTTGGAGGACCATGATGGGGCATGCTGGGTGACATTCGATGTAGCTGTTATCGATGATCCGTCGTGTGGAGGCACAGTGGTCCCATTTCAGTGCGGGTGCGATGTTGGCCACATACGCCATGCCCCCATAGGCAGAGCAGGCCCTGTCGTGTGCGTCCAGAGGGAGGAGTAGTGGTAGCAGGTCCGCCTTCAGACATGCCGGGTTGGAGAGGCATATCTCGACGGGATGCTGGTAGGGACACCTCCGACAGTAGAAGACGGGCATGACGCAGCTGAACAATGTGATGCGGTAAGTCAGTCGGTAACTTACGTTCAGCAGGGACAGGAGATCGCATCCCAATGTATGGCACAGGTTGGTTTTGTACAGCTTGAGCTGTTCGGCGTAGTTGGGTAGGTGTGTTGCGGTTGCCATTTCGCAGCGGTTCGTTGAGGTGGCGTGCTCCGGCTGTGTGTGCAGTCTGCAATGTGCACGCTCCGGGGTTGCTGTGAGCTCTGTGTAGTCGTAGGGAGACAGGACTTGTGTTCTGTTGGCTTGTTTGGAGGACACGGGCCCTCTTCCCACATGCTTCTCAGACAGTTCAAGGTCAGTGCTGTGTGACTCCTTCCAATTAACTTGCATGTGGCCGACATGGGGGAGTATTTTCTTCTTTCTTCCCCGTCCGTTGTGTGCTTCTGTGATATGCGCTATCTGCCCTGTGGTCGGTCTCCTCGGCATGCCTGTGTTGGTCTATTCTTGGACAATGGCTGTATTCACCGGCTTCTGTCGTAGGGCTGTGGTTTCGGAGTTGGAATGGAAGGTCATTCAGTGCTGTCTGCTCTCCCTTGTGTGGGCGGCAGGCTGCCTTTCCGCTCTGCGTTGGGCCTTGTGTGTGGATGTTATTCTTGGGCCACCTGTTGTCGGTCCCCGGGCTCTTTGGTGTTCCGTTTTATATGTCTTGTTCATATGTGCAGGGTGGTATGGGTGTTTCTGTGTGGTACTGGCGTTCCTCTTCCCGAAGGGGCCCTGCTTCTCCTAGTTGGTGTTGCCGCCGCTGTGTGCTACGCCATGTTTGTTACACTGGGGTGTGTCCTGCTGTTGCGTGTCTTCACTGACATGTGTGCGTCGGTTGTGTGGCGTTGTGTGTTGTCCGTGCATTGGGCGTTGGGGACATGTCTGTGGCCGGCCTGTCACGTGTCATGTGCGTTCGGGGTGGGGCTGATGTGTGTGCTGCTTGGTTGTGTCCCTGTGTCTGTGTGCGACGCATGCATGGCGCTGCGGTTGGCCTCTGCGTTGTGCGCATGTGTGGCGGTGTCATCGCCGCTTTGGGGCCGTGACGGGGTGGTTGGTTCCTAGTCCCAGGTGGTGTGTACACATGTGTTCTGCGATGTTACGATTTGGCCTGTGTGTCATATGTGGATGCGATGGTGGATGTGTTGTGTACACGCGCTGGTGGGGGGTTGTCCGCTTTTTCCGCCCTTGCACTGTGTGCGCTGTTTGCGTGCACTTGTTGTGTGTGTGCCTACCTGCGTCTCCGCGGCACGTTGCGTCCTTGGTGGTGCATCAGCAGGAGCATGGGGAGGGCCTGCAGTGCTGGATTCATGCTCGGGGAGCCGCTTCTTCGTTGTCCGTGCTCGGCGTCCGTGTTACCGCTTCGGTTTGTCGTACGGTATCTCTTGGCCGTGGGAGCCGTTTGTTTGCGGCATCGTAATTTATGCGCCGGGCGGGACGTGTTTCGTCGGACGGTGTGTATCAGTTAGGCTGCGCCGCTACGTGTACGGGCGCACTTTGATGGCGGACGGTGTTGCTGGCTTGCCGGCGGTGTTTGGCCTACTTTTCGCATCGTAATTGGGCGGGCGTGTGGACTGCTGCGTGCCGGCGGTAACTGGTGCTTTTTGCATCCGCCAGCACGGCGGTTGTGCTTCCGCCCGACATCGTAATGGGCCCCTAAATTATTAAATAAAACAAATAATGTACATACTATTTCCAATGTAAAATAGATACATAATTATCAATTTATAAATTAAATAATTTTAACAATTAAGTTAAAAAATACTATAATTTCAATATCTCCCCATTGTATTCCCCTATAAGATCAATAACTCACTACCAAAATCTACATGTAAACCAATTAATCGACTGTAAAATTAAAAGAAATATTAGAAGAATCACAAAATAAAACATTAATTAAAAAGATTAATTATTATTAAAATTAAATTATTTGCACTTTAATTAACTTTCCACCCTATTGTCTTACAAACCCAACAAACTGCTACCAAACTATAAATAACCAACAACAATAAAAACATTAAAATATACTGTGCAATTTAAAAAAAAAAAGCAATTTATACAATTAATAATCATGTATATAATTAATAAACAATCACAAATTATTTACAATTAATATACAACTTTAAATATACATAGAATAACTATTAAGTAAATAAATATTTCATATGTAATTAACAATGCAAAATTAATTACAATGAAATTAAATTTATTATAACTTAACTTACTTCTCACTCTTTTTTTAACTTCTTTTTTCTATTTTATCAACATATACCACAGTACGGTGAGATAACAGATCATACATCTAGGAGAGTAGGGTCAAGGCATTTCGTCCTATATTTCCATACAATAGCAATGCATTGGGGCATCAGCGCCCTGGCACTTTTTTGAGCGACAGCATAGTACGCAACACATTCACTCTGGCGATTGAGATAACATGTATGCCGTGAAGGGACTTCATATATCCTTTGTCCTGGAGGGGATAGGCAACTCCTCTGCGTATAGTTCTGTTTGCTCTTGACAATATGCCACATCTTTTAACCATTGATCTATCTTAGGAACAGACTTCTTCCCCCAGTGCATCGCTACTGTCCTTTTAGCTAATAGAAGCGCTACTGCAGCTAATTTGCGATTTGCAGACTGAAGGGGTTTTACCAGACCCAGGAGACATATTCTAGGCATACATTCCACAGTCTCTAGTATCATATCCGTGAGGGCCCTGCACACCAGGTCCCAGAATTGACCGACCCTCTCGCACTACCATGCCATGTGTAAGAAATCAACGTCATTTTTTCCGCATCGCTTACACTCAACATCTACCCTGAGTCCATACCGATGCAATCTGAGAGAAGTATAGTACATTTGTTGCAATGGCTTTTAGTGAATGATTCTCAGATTGCAGTTAGATGTAAGTACACTTGTTAGTGCACAACAGAAAGTCCAGTCTTCAGGGATCAATGAAATGTCCAGCACAGCCTTCCACCTCTCCAATGCCAGCTTTATCGGCCTTTAACTTTTTCGCTGTGATGTTATATAAAGTTGTGTAATGAGTTTCCCATGTGTATCACTAGTAAGCATGACCTGCAAGGCATTAAGTATTGAGGGTTCCTCTGGGAATTGTGGATACAGATGTTTCTTCACTGCCCATAACCTGTGATAACTGAAAGCCAGGAGTGGGGCTTGCCGCTGAGATCCAGTTAACTCTTCTAATTCCAGAAACCTTCCCCCAGGTTAAAAGTCTCCCAAGGTGGCCAAGTTACATTTCCCTAGCAGCCCCAGCCCTCCCTGCTCATATTCATATGTAGCCGATATGTGTGGATGATGTGACAGCAGGAATGCAGGGGTATACAATGGAAGCTTATCTGCCCGGGTGCTCAGGACCCTCCAGGCCTTTGTGGCGCAAGCTATGGTATTTATCTCTTCTCGATTGTTCACCTGCCTCTTATGGCTGATGATAGCAGACAGCGGGATCGGATGAGCATTATCACTTTCAATCGTCAAATGTGGCATGTGGGGGGGTGGCGCCTACAGTACACAAAATGTGCTTGGACAGAGAGATAATAAAAATACAGATCGGGGGCCTCAAAACCCCTTGGTCATACGGGAGGGTGAGTGTGCTCCATTTAATTCTAGGTTGTTTTCCTCCCCAAATTAAGGTGATCATATGTAATCTAAGAGTCCTAAAAAACTGTTGGGTCAGTGTACGGTATATTGATAAATAGATACAAAAATCTAGGGAGGACAACCATTTTCAGCAGAGACACCCTATCAGCCAGTGACAGGGGCAGCCATATCCATCTCGTCACCTGGTCCTCAAGATTCAAGATAGATCTCTCCGGGCCCCTGTCGACCCACATTCCTAAGTACTTAACCAGATGTGTAAACAACTCTAATGAAAAGTCCAACTGATATGGCAGTGTGATTTGGGTGAGCGGGAAAATAGTAGATTTAGCCCAGTTGATGCTTAACCCAGAGTAACGCTCATATTGAATGTATTCTCTTATAACTGGTGCTAGATGGCCATGCGGATCACGAATATAGAGTACCATATCATCCACATAGAGCGATATGGCTAATGGGCACAGGCAGGATTGCAGTGATGCTGCTGTATGCCGCTGTCTTATCACACACACCAGCGGTTTCAGGGCTAGCGTGAATAATATGGGGGAGAGTGGACACCTCTGTCTCATGCCCCTAAAAACAACCAGTGGGTCAGATGAAACCCCATTGATCCTCAATCGGGCCTGAGGTGCTGTGTACAGCAGCTGCATCCATTGAAGGAACATATGGGGAATCCCCATACGTTGCAGGACTGCAAACATATATGTAGATTCTACAGAGTCAAATGCCTTGGCGGCATCTAGCAGTACCACCTCGGCTTGCATGGAGGGATCCAGTTGGTGAAGCAGTGCAAAAAGGGTACGTAGATATGGGCTGTGGATCTTGAGGGAATAAAACCAGACTGATCTGGCAATACCATAGAAGTGAGTACGTCTATTGGCCAATATTTTTGTAAGAATTTTTGCATCTATATTAATTAATGATAGTGGTCTGTAAGAATCACATTTCTTGGTTGGCTTATCTGGTTTCAGTAGGGAGATAATGAGTGCCTCTCTAAGAGTGGGTGGCAGCTCCTGTTTAATGTATGCCTCCTCATAGACATTAAATAAATGTGGTGCTAAGATATCCACAAATTCCTTATAAAATTCGCCTGTGAGGCCTTCAAAGCCAGGGGCCTTGCCATTTGGCAAGGCTAGGATAACCGCTTTCACGTCTTCCACTGCAAGGGGTTGTGACAGGTATTTCCTCTGTCCGAGTGACAACCATGCTAGTGCTACATCCTCTAGGTATACTCGGATGCCTTGCTGCACATTTGGTACAGGGCAGTGTAAACATTTCTAGATGTGGCCAGTATGGTTAGAGTGTCATGAACTCCTACCCCCTCTGGTCTGTTTACGGGGATTATGTGCGAGTGTGCCCATGGCTCTCTAGTCCTAGCTGCCAATTGTCTACCGGGCCTGCCTCCCTCCCCATAAGACCTCTCTGCATGCCTCTTGGAGAGATGGCGCATCTCCTGCGCTGCTAAGTCATTATATGCCATGAGCTGGTCATGTATAGCAGCCAAGGTGCCGGGATCACGGTCAATATTGGGTCTCCAGGGTACGGAGGGAACCCTCCATGGTATGTAATTGAGTATGCAGGGACCGTAATAAAAACCCCACCTGTGTGCTGATGCATATTCCCCTAATGGTGACTTTAAATAACTCCCATAAGGCATCTGCCACAGAGCCCACATTGTTCGCAAAGTACTCAAGGATAGATGCCCACAGGTCATTTCGGAATACCTGGTCATGCAATGTTGTGGATTGGAACCACCAAGTAAAAGGGGGAAGGATGTGTGTTGGTATTGCCACTATTTATCTTACTGGCACATGGTCGGACAGGGTTCTGGGTATGTGTTGCACCATAGTCACCCAGGTGCTGACCTCTCTAGTCACCAGCCAGTAATCTAATTAGGGCCACATCCCATGCACAGATGAGATAAAGGTGCCGTCACGACCTACTGGATTCCTTAATCGCCATAAGTCTACCAGGCCTACATTGGTCATTCCCTCCCGTAGCACCCGAGCTGAACGTTTTCCCTGCCAGTCCCCAGTACATGATCTATCCATTTCCGGGTCCAAATATAAGTTCAAGTCCCCTCCCCATATGATGGCTGTAGGTTGTAACACGTGCATTCTATGCCATATTCATGTGTAAAAATCCGGGTCATCCACATTTGGACCATAAGTAGCTATCAGGGAGATCAAGGTGCCAAGAGTCTGCCTTGTAATAGCATAAATCGTCCCAAGTCATCTGTTTCTGTGTGGGTGGGCATAAAGTGAACTCCTTTTTTTATTAGAATCATGACCCCCTGGAGTATGAAGAGTAGGAGGATGCCACTCAGACACAGGTCCATCGGGCCCCTATGCCTTTTTCAGTATGTTTGGTATGGTGTGTTTCCTGAAGTAGGGCAGTTTGTATGTGGTGCCTATCGAGATACGCTAGTACATGTCTGATTTTCCTGGGGTTATTAAGCCCTTGTACATTCCAAGTTAACAATACTACTTGCCCTCCACTAGGAGTAATTGCAAACACAACATATTCGAAGCAAGAGTTGGGCCCTTACCATATCTCCACAATATAATATATGCATACAGTCATCAGCTGCACTGTGGTGGAACAAAGCAAACCAAAGGAAACAGTCCCTCCCCACTCACTTTAGCAAACCAAAACTGCTGAAGACATCAGTATACCTAAACAAAAGAAACAAACTGAATACAATGATATCCACCTCGCAGAACGTCCTTGTCTGCATGGGTAATGCTAAAGAAACATTTGGGATATGCCCGCTTGGGGCACTACAGAGGCTCCAACATCCTCTCGGTGGTCGGAGGTGGCCAGGAATGTGTTACATTGGCTAAATGAAGTTGATATATAGGGGAACTGTCTAGGATTGCAATATAGATACTAGACCTAACAGATTCCACAGGCATGTAGCCCTCTTCCAATTAACTGGTGATCAACCTCTAAATGTTTGTGGGGTAAAATTTGTCAGCATTTCCAACCAGTTGGCTCCATCCCCATATATACAGCGTTTGTGCCATTGAAGGAGCAGTTCATTCCCATATCTATGTGACGACAGCTCCAGTATCAGCTGCGGTATCCATGTTGCTACTGATTCCTGTGTGTCTACATAGTTCATATATCTGCTATTGGTCAGGCATCTTGGTCTTCCAGATCCGATGCAACCCTATCCTCACACGGGGATTGGAGAGTTTTTACGTATGCCATGGCTGCTTTAGGGGATGTCAGTATCTTCTGCGACCCTCGATGTTCTACCTGCAATTCTGACAGGTTATACATAGAATATTTGATCCCTAATTGTTGCAGTTTCTTTTTAGCCGAGGCAAACTCCCTGCGTGCCATCTGCACCACCACTGTAAAGTCCAGGAAGAATGCCACAGTGTTCCTCTGGTATTGTGTGTCCCCCTTTTCCCTTGCCAGGCAGAGGACCGCATCATGATCCCGGTAGTTGAGGAGTCTGGCGATGATTGGCCGGGAGGGAGTTCCGGGGGGGGGATCGAGCAGCCCGGAATCTGTGGGTGTGCTCCACCACCAGCATTGCAGATAGATTCTCTGCCCCAAACAAGGTTCTTAACATCTCTTCCACAAAGTGCTCCATCGGGCCCGTGTTGGTGGACTCAGGTATTCCCATAATCCTAAGGTTATTATGGCAGGATCACGCTTCAAGGTCTTCATTCTTGACCTGTATTACTGCCAACACTTTTTCCATATTAAGACATCTTGAGGTGACAGACTGTAGATCATCTATCGCATTTGAGATGTGATGTTCCGCTGCCGTTATGCGCATGGTTTGTTTGTCCAATTAGGCCGCCATGTGGTCCATGAAGATATTGAGTGAGTTGATTTTTCCGTCTATCAACTGGAGGCTTTGCTATATGGTGAGTGAAGTATTCTCCAGGTTCGAAGTGCTAGAGGGTCGTGGGTCGCCATCCAGGTCCAAGAGGGCATCCGGTTGGGATTTGGTGAGTCGCTGAGACTCAAAGATTAATCGTGATTGGTTCCTGTCCACCTTTCCCATTTTGAGGTAGACTTATAGGCTGCAACCAGCCAAGAGAGAAGGGGGAGTGCAGTCTTATACAGAATTTGTGCCCTGATCTGTTCGTGAACCAGTTGCAATAGCTACTCCATCCTGCTAATGTCAAGGGGCTGATCGCCTCACACAGAGCCCACTCACCCAGCAGCAAGGTAAGCAGTCATCAGTTCCAGTGGGACCCTCAGTCTAAGATCCCACCAGCGACTCTGTGTCACCCATCAATTCTTTCCTTAAGGGGCTGGGGAGGCTAAAGCGTAAGTTGCCCTATCCCCATGCTTATGGTAGGTAGTAGTATACAGTTATCTCCCCTTTGAGGGGATCAGTGTGATCATGCTTAAGTACTCCCGGGCCAGGCGCGCTGTGGTCTTCAGTGTGGGCATCCCACGTACACCCCTTGTGTGCTGCAGTCCCCCTACCGCACTCCAATATGGTGTATGCAGGCCTCACATATTCTTCTCCGGAGGTCCACAGGGCCGCTGTTGGTCGCTTATGTTGTGTTCCCCGCAGGGAGGTACCACGTCAGCTTGCTTGGTGGGGGACCCTTTAATCCTCATGCTTCTGGCTCTAATGAGAGCCACAGGAGTCTTGCAGTCAACAAGTGCACCCAGAGTCCCCCTACATGGTATCGGTCCCCTCTCAACTGCGGGTCAGGTGGATCAGGGCGCCAGCTTTAGCTTGGCTATCCAGGATAGCCCAGCCCACCTCGGATATCACCAGCCTGTCCTCTCTCCACAGTCACAGCTCCACATTCGAAGGGGCATGTCCCAGCCACCGTCAGCTACGCAGCACATGAGCAGCCCAATCGATCTTGCCTGTTCTCTGCTGTTGATCTTCTGGACTCGCTCTGACTTATGCTGAGACTGTCCCGTAACTCACGCAGCTGCCATCTTAGGTCTGTGAAAGCCATGCCTCGCCGGGGATGTGCTCTGCCATGTTGGGTGCCCCACTACTCATGGTGCACCCTTCTGGGGGGTATTAGGATCACCGCATCGCCCCACACACTGTGTCCTCCAGTTAGAGGGCGGGTGGCTGCCAATCGACAGGATCGGTGTCGGATAATGATTCCCGGCTGGCAGAGCAACAATAAAGTGTGGCCATCTTGCCACAGGCTCTCTGGCGCCCCCCAAAATTACTTCTCACTCTATCTGCTACAAACATGACACCCTGCTACTACATTATGAATTACTAACTTGAGTAAAACAAAAAAATTAAATTTTATATGATAAACTGTAGTATAATAATGATAAAAATACTAACACCTAAAATTAATATTATAGATTTAACTAAGCAAAAAACAATATTGTTTACAACTATATTTAAGTAAACCATATTAAATAATACAATATCATATACAAAAAAATTATTTCCTTGCTGACGATATTCTGTGACATATTTCTGTACTAATGATATTTGCACACAATATTTATGTATTATGATATAATATAAAAAAACTCGCTATTTTGTTCAAGCACTTCAAAATAAAGAAACATCATGTACAATACATTTGCAAGGCGGCCACCAGCTAGTAAGCTAAATTTTATTTGCTATTTCAAGCATATGCCTGCCATGTTTAGCTAGCAGCATGTTCTTTTCTTTATCTTTCTTCTTTTAATTTATTTAGCATCTGTTATTGAGTTTGTGTGTGAGTGTATTGTGGTTGTGTAACTGGATGAATGTAAAAATTAGTGAATGGGTGAAAAAATGGGAACATGACAGCTATGATGAGTGCCACAGTGAATGTATTATGACTTGTTGAACAAAGCAAACACAAGGAGTTGATGGACGGGGCGCTGAATCTTTTCAGACACTCACCCCCATTCACAGATCTGGGTTGAATCCATCATCGTTCTTTAGCTCACTTCGCCACCTCAGTTCAGATCCAGCTATATGCAAATCAGTCTTGACCCTGTGCCTCATGAGAACAGTCCAGCCAAACTGCCAAGCCAGATCTTCCCTGAACCGGAAACAAGCATCCTGGGACCGGTTTCGGGGTAACACCCCTCATCAGCCAAGCTAGCTTGAATCCAGTGGCAAAGTGAGCAAGGGACCCACGTCTGGGCATACCCTGCCAACTTAGGGCGAACAAAGCAAACACAAGGAGTTGATGGACGGGGTGCTGAAACTTTTCAGACACTCACCCCCAGTCACAGATCTGGGTTGAATCCATGATCGTTCTTTAGCTCACTTCGCCACCTCCGTTATGAATTGTTGAATGCACTTTCATTAAAAAGCCAGACCTATTGGCATTTCCGAAAAGTGTTTTTTTCTTGAGTCTTGACTGAGTCAGGGATGAGTGACAAGTAGTGATGATAAACATTTTTAAAAAATATTATTGCCATTTTCAGCATTATAGCAAGAAAGAATTACAATTACTACATCAACTTCGTAATCTTCCCCCTCCCGTCCCTTTCCATATTCTCATAATTATACATCGATTGCCCCATTCCGAGGCCTCAACATTAAGCATGCCTTGCTTCAAATCAAACGGTCTGTGCCAATTGAACTGCATTAATCCCTCCCCTCCCCCCCTGTCATGCCTGGTCCTGAAAAGATAAAAGTATGCTGACCGCTGGGCGAGCCATTCTTCTATTGACATAGTGTATTCTCAGTTTATCATCTCATCTGCCTCCCCTCATTGTCAATCCCCTCCTCACCCTCCCCATTCGCTCCGTGGTGAGGGCGGGGGGGTTCCTTTACGTCTGCCATCATGAGCGACCATGCTCTGGCATCCTCTTCTATCTTTTCATCCTTCCTGATCCGTTTCATTCTGACTAGTTCCGCAGTTGCCCATTCATTGAGGTCTTTCAGCCATTCCTCTGCTGTCGGGGGATCGGAGCTTAGCCATCTGATCGCTATTCTCAACTTTGCTAGCACCAGCCCCAACTTCACAAACTTTCTTCTAAGTTTTCTTGCTTTTGGCGTGGGGAGCAGTCCCAATAGTACTACCAGTATTGTTTTAGGGATTTCCCACCCTGTGGCTACTTGCATTCGCTCTACTATTTCCGTCCAGTATGGCGCCAGAGCTGAGCATTCCCATATCATGTGGAGGAAATGCATGTCCGTTTGGCCGCATCTGGGGCATGCCTTCATGCGTTCCGGGTAAATTTTGCGTAAAGTCCGCAGAGTTATATAAGTATGGTGTATGACGTTGTACTGTATACGTTTGAATCTCGTGTTAGAGCTTACTCTTTTAACTCCCTTGTGTGCTTTTATCCACTCCAGATCTGTTAGGGGTTCACCTAATGCCTTCTCCCATCGTGCTTGAATTGGAAGGGGCTTCTTCTGGAGGTCATCTCTCAATGCTCTATATAAATACAAGATTAACCTGTGTCCCCCAGCCATGCTAAGCATAGCCTGTAGTACCAAGGTGCTGGGTGGCTCTCGTGGAAAAGAGGGCCATATTGCCCGGGCCACTGCACATATCTTCCCATATTGTAGGAACTGTCCTCTTCCCAGTTCAAAGGTGTGTTCGGCCTCCTCTTGTGTTATAAATTGCTTGTTGCTGTATAGGACTCCCATTGTATGGCATCCCCCCTCCACCCATCTTTTAATTGACATTGAATCTGCTATCGCCTTAAAGGGTTTCACCACCCACAGTGGCATATCTGAGGCAAAGGGCGTGTGTCGTACGACTTTCTTAATCGAAGTTTCCCAAACTGCTGCTACATTTTGAATAATGTATGAGTAAGTGCCGGGTACCCTAGCACCCATCATGAGGAGCTCCGGGAAGGAGACGGCTCTGTGTGTACCCGTCAAAATGTTTGTTTCTCCCAGTTATTGTTCTCGTCCAGCCAATGAACTGCATGCTGGAGTTGTTAGGCCATGTAATACAGGTCAAGTTGTGGTACTTCCATTTCTCCTGCCTCCCATTTCGTTGGAGTGTGTCGAGTTTTACCAGTTTTTGTTTGTTACCCCATTAGAGTTCGACCATTAGGCTTTCTAATTTCGCGAAGTAGTGAGTTGGGATTCTGTATAGAGAGTGTTGTAGGGCATATAGACATTTTTATAAATGCTATCTTTCCCATCAGGGAAAGTGGAAGCTCCTTCCAGAATTTGATAGAGTTACTAATACCCTCCACTACTGTCCCCATGTTATGTTGTAGGTAGGCTGTGTCAGACGGATTCCTAGGTATCTGACCCCGTCTGGCATCCATGCTAGACCTACGTTGGGCAATTTGTTTTCGGGCTTCCCAGCCAGCCTCCCCATTGGGAACAGTTTTGACTTCCCGGGGTTGAGATTACGACCAGATAACGTCCCAAATTCCTTTAGCTCTCTCAGAAGAGTCGGGACCGCCCTGTCTGGATGCTGCATGTATACTAGTGTATCATCTGCATACAAAGAAACCACATAGTTGATGTTCCCCAATTGGATTCCCCTTTTCCCTAGTTTCCTCCTCAGTGTGGCTGCCAGTGGCTCCATTGCAATGGCAAATATGAGTGGGGACAGGGGGCAGCCTTGACGAGTGCCCCTTGTTAGTACCAGTTGTTCCGACACCTGCCCACATAGTCTCACTCGAGCCATTGGATTATTGTATATTATTTGTATCCATTGAACAAACCTCTGACCCATCCCCAACCGCCTTAGTGTCCCACATAAGTACTCCTATTCAACTGAGTCAAACGCTTGTTCGATATCTAGTAATGCCAATGCCCAGCTCTTGGTCTCTAGGTATGGAGCATGCCACACATGTGCCAGTCTACGTAGGTTATATGTGGTGTTCCTCCGTGGTATGAACCCGGCTTGGTCGGAGTGTATAAGCTGGGGCATGTACGGCATTAGTAGGGCCGCCAGAATTCCACTTAGCATTTTGGCGTCTATATTTAAAAGGGATATCTACCTATATGAGTTCGGCAATGAGGCATTTTTATCCGGATTTAAGATCAAAGTCACCACCGCCTCCTGTATGGTCACCGGTAGGGACCTTTTTGTAAAGGCTTCATTGTAAACTGCCAATGGGCGGTCAATCAGTAAGGGGCAAACCTCTGGTAGAATTCTGCGGGAATTCCATCACTTCCAGGGCATTTCCCGGTTTTGGTCCCCTGATAGTTGTCATTATCTCTTCTTTAGTGATCGGTGCCTTGAGGGCTTCTGCGGCTTCCCTCTCCAATCTGGGTAGGTCAGTGTTATCCAAGAAATCCCGGAGTGTTTGTTCGTGTGGAGAGTGATTATTTTTGCATACCATCGCTAAGTGCCTGGTTAGTTCTCCAAGCATTTGTGTACACACTACGTCTCAGTCTTTAGTTTGTAGTTGGAGTATAGGTGTGGCCTCCCTCTCCTTTCTTATAAGTCTCGCAAGGAGTGCGCTCGTCTGGTCCCCCTCCATGTGGAGCCGTTGTCTGTATGTAGTATATGTGAATTTTTCTAACCTACTCCACGACTCTAATGAGTTTCACCCGGGCTGTGTTCCATTTAACCCCGCCGTGAGGTGTGGTGTGCATTATCTCCTCTAGTTCCTTCAGCTGTCTTTCTAGAATCTGTATATCCCTTTCTAATTGTTGTCGTACTCCATACGTGGTCTTCATACATACCCCTTCATAGCTTCCCATTCTGTTGATCTGTTAGTCATCGATTCCCAGTTTTACTCAAAGTAGTGTTTTATGGCATCTGAGATTATTGCACCATAGGGAGGGTCTGTGAACGCCTCAGCCCTGAGGCACCAGAGTGGTATCGCAGGGTGAGCCTCCCCATTTTTCAGGATCAGCAGGAGTGGTGAATTATCAGAGAGGTATCCATAGGCTATTCCATCCACTGCGACTGAAAGGTCAGGTGTAGGGCAGCAGTGATCTATGCAGCTAAACGTGTTAGTCACTGGGCTGTGACACGAGAATTCTCTTTTGATGTACCAATGATGCTGACATTCGAGGCTTTGTGTTATTTCTAGGGGGTTCCCTGTCCAATGTTACGTCAAACACACTGTTGAATACCCCAGTGAGGACAACCTCCGCACCTATGTATGGTGTCCCTGTCTTTAGGAGCGCCGGGAAGAAATCAGGACAATCTGAATTTGGGCATAGACGTTTATAATACACAATTCCCTTCCCTCCCATCTGCCGAGCAGGATGACATTTCTCCCCTCTGGGTCTAGGACGTGGTTTAGGTGATGAAAGGGGATTCCCAGGGCCACCCATATAAGCGCCTCTCTTAGAAACCCAGAGTATGAAGTAGCAAAGAGCTGTCCCCTCCATCGCCCCCGATAAGTGTCTCTTGCAGGCAGGCTATCGCCGCATTATAGCATTTGAGGAAGGCATGAATCCGACGTCATTTTTCTAGGCCCGCTATTCCTCTTACATTCCATGCAAGAATCTTTCATTTTTGTGCAGCCATTTATCATACATCTTTCTTCTCGCTCCCTCCCCGCCCTCCTTGAGGATGCATGTTCCCTCCGTCCAGTCACTCTGGGTTAGATTTTGAAGTCGGGACCCTAGACACGACAATATAAACTTTTCCCAACATTAAAAAAACACAATCAACCAAACATTACTTTCCTGCCCCCCTCCCACTGGGCAGTCGTGCGAGTTCAGTCTCCACGATAACCAGATCCTCAACCGGCACATGCCGCCCCATTACCCACCCCCCCAACCATCTTCCCCACCTCAGACCCACATCAATAGGTGTAGAGTTCTGTGGTCATCACATTTAACTAACCTTAGATCCCCTGTCCGAGATTCTATAAGTAAGTGCTGTGCCAGTGTTCTGATATTCGCCGGGGTGCGAGCATCTTCTCAAGCTCCCCATGCAAAGCACAGCCTCTATTTGGGGGGAGCGCCTCACCTCGACAGCCCGACCCCATATCCTGCTACTTTGTTGTGTCCTTAATGTCCTCCGTGTCTCCCCCTAGCCTCTGCTCAAACATTCCTGTCCCTGTGAAGTTATCACCATTAATCACTTATCTGTGCTATATCACTTGTCCATCCTCTTTCAGTTCAGCTATGTCCGCTCCCTGAACCCTCAGGGCCTGTTGTGCAGTCCTGTGATACGTCTTCGGATTCTAGTACCATCTCCAAGTCTGAGGCCTGTAATGTCCCATCAGGGTAAACCTTGATCCGCCTCGGACTACCGAGTCCCCCCTGCTGTTGTTGACGTCATTTTGATCATCGTTGTTCTTTCGTTCGTTCTCCGGTCGTCGATATCCTGGTGGATCCTGTAGATGGGAACAGACAGGCCCACGCGGCACCTCTAGTGTCCAGCCATTCGGACACTTTGTTCGCCGAGAAAAAGAACAAAGTGCGACCTTCACTCTCCACTCGCAACTTTGCTGGAAACATGAGACTGTATTTTAAGTTCAAATCCTGGAGTCTCCATTTGACCATTATGAACATTTTCCTTTGGTCCTGAACTCACTGGGTATAATCCAGATATATTGAGATGGGGTGGCACTCGTACATCGACTTACCTCTAGTATGGGTGGCCTGCAGAATTACATCACGGTCCCTGTAATTAAAGAGCCTGGTGATGATGGCCCAGGAATGTGCGCACGGCTGGGGCGGAGGGGCCAGCGCCCTGTGCGCTCTTTCCAAGTTGAAAAACTTAGAGAGTCTTTTAGGGTTTATCTATTTGACTATCCAGTCTTCCAGGGACAGTTCTGTAGAGGGGCCCTCTGCCCGTTCTGGAAAGCCAATAAATCGTAGGTTATTTCGACGTGAACGCCCTTCTGTGTCCTCTGCCCTCTCATCTAGCTGTATTACTTTCTTTTTAAGGTCGGCCAACATGGTGCTGAGAGTACATACTTCTTTCTGTAGTGCATCTACATTATTCTCTGTAGTGGTTACTCTATCCACCACTTTCCGTGGATCGCATCTCAATAAGTTCGCATCAATAGCGACTGCGTCGATTCAATGAGCCATGTCCTCTCTTGATGACTGGATTGCTTGTAGCACATCTGGCAGCGTCGGGGGTCTTCATTTCCTGGATCTGTTGGGCCTCCACCTCCGTTTCCACCCTCTTCACTGGTTTCTGGGCCTTGGGGTACTGGTTGCGCATAGTTAGATATTTTGTTCGTTTGTGATTTGAGCAGTTTGTCCTTCACCATTATGGTAGGTTTTGTCTCTACCCGAGATACTGCTTCTCCTCTCGGCTTCCTATATGTACCGTGTTATTTCAAAATATTGTGTCTATTTACAGGTTCCTAGCTATTTAGCATGGGGTTCCCGATGTCTCCTCTGTATCTCCCCTGGGTTTTCTGTCGTCTGTCCTACCCCCAGCTCCAGGCCGATTTCGGAATTCTTTTACAGGTTTGTGCCCTTCTCAAATCTTGTTCCAATCTCCCGTGCCACTCACCAGTTCTTTCATGTGTGCACGGCTCACTTTAGGGATCGTCTCTGCAAACTCACTGCTGCAGCCAGTGGCCTTCCTCCAGCTCCTCGTGTGCGTGGCAGGTGATATTGGCACATTTCCGCCCGACGCATCACCCCCGGCCTGTCTTACATATATAATCGGCTCAGGCCTGGTGCTCTGTTCCTCAGGCTGGGGTCCACCCGGTCCTGGCCTGCTCGGGCCGCTCATCCAGGTGAGACCAAAAGGGAGCTCCCTGGGGCCACAGCACCCGTCCGGCTGTGGTCAGGCCCCGATATCACTTTCCCCCGGCGTCTAAGTCCCAGGTCGGAGTGAGCCTACCTTCGGCTCCCTGCCCTCACGGCAGCTCACTGAACAGCGGGTTCTTGGATTCACCTTATCTTTCTGTGCTGCCGAGGCGTTGCAGTTCCCAAGATTGCGCCGTCTGCCTTCCCGAGGCACCCTCGTTTTATCCTGTTGCTCTCTTTGTAATCGGGTCTCTTTTGCTGTTGTCTTTCACAGGGGCAAGGAGGCATTATTACTCTGCTGAATTTGTCTGTTTAAAGGGCCAGGATATTGAAGGATATGGTCGGATAATCAGGCCGCCGAAGTGAGCTTCGACTAAAACGTCTACCCGGCCATCTTATTAAGCTATGCCCCCCCTAGTGTTGATAAACATGCTATGTGTTATGGACTTAGGGCCAATGGCGGTCAGGTCGTCGGTGGCGGTCGCACCACCATCCATCCCATTGGATCCAGCCACCGCATTAGGATGCAGGCGGTTGGATCTCGGCTGGCTGGGGGAAAGACCGCTGCATCTAACAGGATCAAGGATCCCATCAGTGCAGCAGTCGGACTCCTATTCCCTACAATGGGGCGGTGCCTGCTCAGGTACTGCCGTAGGGATTATGATGCCTCTGTCTGCCGGCCCTTTCATGGTGGTTAACCCACCATGAAAAGTCAGGCGGACAGTGATTTGGGGGGCCCAGCTTGGGGCCCGCCGCTATGGGCCCTGGTGCCCCCCTAAACATCCCTGCACAATGTGGCAGGCACCACATGGTGCCTGCCACATACTGCAGGGATGTTTAAAATGTGTATATTTTGTACTGCGGCGTGTGCTGCAGCCCGCAGCACACGCAGCAATGCAAAGTATACACATTGCAACTGCCTTGAAGGCGGTTGCACCATAATTTGGGCAGCGGGACTGCCGACTTGTAGTCGGGTGGTCCTGCTTTCGTCACGATGCCGTCGGACGGAAGTCCGACAGGCATCCTGATCAGGCTCTTAGTGAGGCTTTTCATATAATGCTTTGGAATATCAACAAAGAGGCACGTTTGTGGAAGTTCACCTGTGCACCAATCCGCATAAAGGAGGAGATTCACTCAAACAGAAAATTATAATCCAGAGTATTTCTCAATCACTGTCATTAATTTGGAATGAGAAATAATTATATTTGTGCTCCACTTATGTCCCTAGAAACATTAGTGAATCAAACCCATGTGGCATTACGCTTCTTTGTGAAACAAATTATGAAAACCGCTTTGTATTCCAGTTATTCACCTGAGCTTCATGGCACTCATCTTCAAGCTCCTATAAATGTGAGTTTATACGTGTGATCAGCCTCTTGATGCAGGAGCCAAACTGATGCATATAAAATGCAAATGTTATCTGCAGCCTTTTTACATTTACAAGAAAAATGTTGCTATATTTGGTTTCCTCACATTGGAGACTGATTATATCGTATATATATTGTTTAAAAGAGATATTCTCAACACTGGTGTTTATCATATAAATAATGTGGCTAGGATAAATTGTGCAGCAGCCTGTCTCACTGCTGCTAATCTGCACTTGACACTGTTTACAGCAGAGCTGATTTTGAAGCTAGTGTAAGCTGATGAGTCATTTCTATTTTTGTTGTTGATACTAAACCTTTTTTCAGGCAGAACCATTTCAAATAGATTGCTCTCCGTGCCAGACTATATCCAAAGAAAATATGATTCCACGCTTTATTCTAGGATATATTGCAAACTGGATTTGTTTTGTGTCCTATCGAATCAAACTAGCACTTGTTTGCAAGGATATATTTTTAGAAATAATTTGCTGAGCTGGAGTCAAGTCTGTGAGTGTATTTTCGATGGGGCCATTCTAGTGATGATTGATGAAGATGACCTAGTTTATTTGCAGCTGGCCCAAGCCAGAATTGGAAAAATGCATCTGTTTCAGGGTAGAATACAATCAGCACCTAGCAAACACAATAAGATGATAGACGGAGTGCTGAATCTTTTCAGACACTCACTCCCAGTCACAGATCTGGGTTTAATTCATCATCGTTTTTCTGCTCATTAAGCCACCCCAGTTTGGACCTAGCCATATGCAAATCAGTCTTGACCCTGTTCTTCATGGGAGCAGTCCAGCCCAAACTGCCAGACCAGGTCTTACCCGGACCGGAAACAAGCATCCTGGGACCAGTTTCGGGGTTTTACACCTAATCAGCTAGGCTAGCTTGAATCCAGTGGCAAAGTGAGCAAGGGGCCCATGTCTAGGCATACCCAGATCTAATAGTGACTGGGGGTGAGTGTCTGTAAGGTTTCAGCGCTCCCTCCATCATCTCCTTGTGTTTGCTTAGAATCAGCACCTAACAACTGGCGCCAGCAATACTGTCTCCACCACAGTTATTCTTGCCTCAACCCCTATCGTACCATCAACGAGTGATATGTAAAGAGGAATAAAATCGTCTTATAAATCCACATTTTGTGTACCAGTGAAAAGCTGTGCTTGCGTTTCACAAAATGTAGCTTAACCCTTGTAAAGGCATGTAGAGAGGCACACGTTTACATGCGAGTAGATCGTCAGACAGAGGTGGAAGCTCCCCTGGGGAACACTTTACTGGCATGTGTCTAAATAAGCACATAAAAAACTTCAACAAGGATTACTGAAATTTCTTTAAAAAGGAATGCAACATGTGGTCAGGGAGGGTTTCTCCCAACTGATGTGGATATATTATCATATTAATGAAGACACCACAAAATCACATCAGAACCTGTAAAAGCTGTTTGCATGCTAATCTCTGACTTCATTAGCTATGAGCGTATTACACGTCATTTATTAGGGTCCCCTTAAAGGCCAGCTTTTACTTCAAAATTTTCAAGAGTAAGAGAAATCAGCACTTTCCACTGTGTCTATGGAAAGTAACCAATTTTTTTATTTAAAATAAATATTCACACATGTGGTCTACAATGCGGTCAGGTGCATATTTAAGTCACAACCAAAATGTGCAGGCCTTGTGTTAGAATCAATTCGGGCCACGGGTGAAGCAGGGATTACTAGACCACAATTCTGGTGTTTGGGACCTTTTACCACTGATGTCCCTGTGTCTGACCTACTATGGCACTGCAAACAGGGCACTCAATACAACCTTTCCACACTTTACTTTAAAAGTAGTAAGGGCGAGGAGTCCAAGGCTTCTGAGGGCGGTAGTGTGGGGGTAGAAACTCAAACAGATAAACAATAGACGCAATAAGTATGGTCCAGCCCAGTGCTTTTCCTTGTAAAAAGAGAAATAATTGAATCACACATCAAAACATAACTTTAGACAAGTGTTACGGTGCTCTAGACACAGAGAAATAGTCAGACATACTTGTGACGCAGGTGTGAACTCACTGTAAGAGGATGCTAGCAATCTCTATGGTACTGTGGCCCATAGAGCTCTGTCTATATGTCACACTACTAAGATTTTTTAGGGCAATTCAGTCCCACTGGTTAAAATAACATGCTGGAGTTGTAGCAGAGGAAGACAAAGTCAATGTTCATGTTCATGCAGTTCATGTTACCTGGGGGATTCAGCACTCCCAACACAACAGTGGCTGGAAACTGAAGAATTGGCAAGTGATCCTGCTCACAGCCCCAATATTATGGTCTGCTGGTGGCTCCGGGAGGGAGCAATGCAGGTCCAGCAGCACCCTAAGGTTCCTTGACACCAGGAATCCATCTACTAAGATGATCTGGATTTTGATTGCAAGACTCAGTATCATGATACAGTCAGTATAAGGTCTCCAGCCTCTAGCAGATGACAGGCACATTGCAGTAGCAATAGCTGGCACATTATGGGGCCTTAGAATGATTCAACTGATTTAACCTGTTATGGAAACTCGCAGGGAGGATGGGATACCCTCTGCAGCCTTGGATCGGCTATGGTTACACTCCCCAGTACGGTCCTCTTCTTCTCAGCTGCCTGCTCCTCCCGACACAGCAGATGGGCTTTTCATTGAGCAGTCCCTTACATAAGAGTCAGGTAAGTGTTCCTTCTCTTAGAAGGCCAGGTCACATGCAGAACCATGCCTATCCGAAAAGATGCACATACTTTGGGTGTTGTCCACTTGCCTCTGGAAAAGTTGCTGGCAAAGATACCAATGCTAAATTTCAGCAGGTCTTTGAAAACTCTGCAAAACAAACTTTCCCCATGGTCAGTGAATAACTTCGATCAGGAATTAAGTGGGCTGGTTTGGGTTCCACCTTTATACACATTATCCAGATGAGGGTTGTTGATTCAACTGTCTATGCCGTGGAATTAGTTTGAAGTGGTTCTATTCATAGTTCAAATTGTGCCTCAATGTACTAGACATATTCTTTTGCAAAGATGATGGCTCTCATGACAGGTTGTGACAAAGTTGGCTTCAACTGAAGAACCTAAAACAAGAGGACACTGAAGTCTGAAGACTTTGCACCTGGATGTAATCATCCCTCTGAAAAAGCACTGTAGTGAGAGACTGAAGGGGCAGACCCTGCCTAAAAGGTTTCCTTTCATTAACAACAGAATTTTCTGACTCACCTCATCCTCACTATCCTTCCAAATTGTACAGCTCAGGAAGAGCTATTCATCAAACTCTTGCTAAAAGGTCATAGTTAAATAACTATTTCCCTGTTTGTATAATTCCACACTTCATTGTACGAGACTGCCACATTCACATCAGGAATCCGAGCTGTCTGGGAAGTATTTGCCTTAACCTCCATCTTGTGTTATGCTTTACCATGGGTATTGAAAATGGAACCCACCGGTTCAATTTTGGATACACAGTCACACATTCATAAACTCTAAGGAGTACTGCTCCCAGTCACCAATCACATGTCTAGGCATTACATTCAAGCAGAACCTTACACATGTGTGAACTGTAGGCACCACACTTATCCCTGAGCAGAAAGAAAGGTCTGGACATTACTAAAAGTCAGAGAAACAGTCCCATGTCACTCAGAAAGCACTTTTAGTATGCCTCTCCAGACCACAAATATAGACAGCGAGTCTCAAAACCATGATGGAAAGAGTAGGTCTCACCACACACGCATGTCTATTGTATATGCTGGGCCAACAAAATATCAGGATACCAGATAAAGTACAGCAGGGATGACTCGAGACAAGGATACAGGCAAATAATACCATGTATGGGATATTACCAACCAAACACATTGTAAAATCTCGCTCACTGGTATCTTACTGTCTCTATCAGTTCCTCTCCAACCACTTTTCTGCTCTTTTTTGTTAGTTATGAATATGTTTTATTTCGATACTGGCACATAGAGAATTGTAAGAAACTGAGGATGTCAGGTCTAACAAGAATAATGTGCAAACCTTGGGCCCGATTTCGATGTTGGGCAGAAAGCCATCCGACAGCAAGTCGGAGGCTTTCCGTCCGACATCGATGGTTTCCCTCCGACTGCCATATTACAATGCAGGCGGTCGTATGGAAACCGGCGGGTGGATTCCGCTCCACTTCCGATGGGCTCATAGGGCCCGTCGTGGCGGTGGGCGGAATGATAATATCATAATGATGGCGGAGCCAACTCGGCTCTGCTGTCAGGATTATGATGTCGATTTCCTCCTGCCCTTTCATGGCAGTCCACCCGCCAGATAAAGGCAGGTGGAAAGTGACTTTGGGGGGCCCTAGCATGGCCCCCTTCCCCTCTGGCCCTCCGCTATGGGGCCTGTGCCCCCTTAAACATCCATGTGCGATGCCTGCCACATGGTGCAGGGATGTTCACAAACATCCATTTTTCAGTGGCAGCTTGTGCTGCGACTCTGTTCTGCCCGCCGCACAAGCTGCCATTGAAAAATGGATGTTTCCGACCTCCCACAGGGTGGTCACATCCTAATACAGTAAATGGAACCGCCCGACCTATGGTCGGGCGGTTCCATTCAGCAACGGTCCAATGGGCCTTATCACGATGTCGACACCATTGCAGAATGGAACCGCCCAAATATAGATCGGAAGTTTCGCCTGCCGAATTTGGATGCGACCGCCCTATGGGCGGTCGGAAACATCTACTTTACAATTGTAGCTTCTGTGGCATGGCTGAAAAGCACAAGCTACAATTGGATAAACAATGTTTGTAAACATGCGGTGCCTGCCACATGGTGCAAGGATGTTTAGGGGGGCACAATTGGTGCCCCCCTTAGGGGGCACCAATTGTGCCCCCTTTTAGGAGGGCACAATTGGTGCCTGTATCCACAGCGGACAACCCCCAAAAGCAGAGGGTCAGGGTGGAAGGGGGTCCAGCTAGGGGCCCCCAAAGTCACTTTCCACCTGCCTTTTCATGGGTGGACCGCCATGAAAGGGCAGGAAGAAGGCGACATCGTAAACCTGACGGCAGAGCCAAGGCTAGCACTGCCGTCATTATGGGATTACAATTCTGCCCGCTGCCCCGATGGGCTCTGTGAGCCCATTGGAAGCGGAGTGGAATCCCCCCATGAGTTTCCCTCAGACCGCCGTCATTGTAATACGGCGGTCGGAGGGAAACCATCAATGTCGGACAGAAAGCCTCCGACCAGCTGTCGGATGGCTTTCCGCACAACATTGTAATTGGGCCCCTTGTGTTAATTAGAAAAGTGTGCGATCTCATCTGCAGTTTGATTGGGTTAAGCAGAAAAGCTGAATGAAAAACTATTTGAATTCGTCTATCTTTGAGGTGTTCGATACATTCTTCAGTATCTATCCAGAATCATAGGCTTTGAGTTTACAACATATGAAAGCACTGTTTAATTTTGTTTTTGATGAAGTGATATATACGTGGTCATGCTGGTGTTTTTTTTATTTTGGCGCTGGGTGAGCTTCAGTCTATTTTTCGTCTTAGCACAGATGTTTTTTATTTCGTTTTATTGTTCTTGCTTCAACTTAGTTAACCTTCAGAATTTTAAGCTTCTTTGCAAATAAGATGTATTTTTGGTTGTCTTTGGATAATGTGTTTTGATTAGAGACTGAATTAGAGGAACTAAATTATTAATTGGTAACAAGCTTACTATTTCTACTCTTTCACGACAACAAACATATCCACTCCAAGATATACATACACTTACCAGGCTTTTATTCCTCAGCCTTCTCTCTCCAGGAACAATCAAACAATGACAAAGGTGAAAGTGCTGGCTAACTCGCACTCTGCATGCTAGTTCTTTGACAAAAATAGGTGACCTTTTAAGCTTTCTTAACTCTCTTTGTACCTCAACAATACAGTTACAAAAAAAGCTTTACAACACATCAACAATTTTGTAAACATATATTGATACAGTTCTAACTGCTTTCGATCTCCACACTGTAAAACAGAGGATCTCAATACTCCTACCAAAAAAGAAGATACCTGTTAATGAATTATAACCTGTACTGTTCGTGTTTTGGGGCACAGAAAGTGAATTTAAAACAAAGCAAACTGAAATGAAGGTGATAGTAAAGTGTGGCTTGTAACCTTCGAAGTGGTAGTCATTCAGTGTTGGCGAAGTGAGTTTACTGGGTCAAGAGTAGTTGCCAACCTCCTAGAATTTAATGTTAGTGCTTTCAGGGGCATATTCTCAAGGACTTATCGCTGATTTATCTGCACTTTAGCGCCGCAAAAGTGGCTATAGACTTATCGCCCTATTCTCAAGCTGGTGCAAACTGCCAATATTGCCAGTTTACCAGCGATAGCTGCCGCAAAAAACATCGCCACGGATGAGTGCGACAACTAACGCTAATTATATGCAGAGTAGGCGTTCCCGTGCAAAAACACGCAAAACACCACTTCGCGAGATTCTCAACGACCAGCCAGATCCGCGATGCGAACCAAGAACAGGCGATAAGGCGCGTTACCAGCAGGGATTTAACACCTGTCTTTTGCTGGTGTTAATCAGGACGACTACCTGCAGTATGAAAGGGAGCCCAGCCCAGAGCCACTTCTGAAGACCAACAGATGCAATGG
>CAWUFW010027293.1:0-27799 GCA_963921515.1 Calotriton arnoldi | reverse complement strand
GAGACCGACCACAGGCAGATAGCGCATATCACAGAAGCACACAACGGACGGGGAAGAAAGAAGAAAACACTCCCCCATGTCGGCCACATGCAAGTTAATTGGAAGGAGTCACACAGCACTGACCTTGAACTGTCTGAGAAGCATGTGGGAAGAGGGCCCGTGTCCTCCAAACAAGCCAACAGAACACAAGTCCTGTCTCCCTACGACTACACAGAGCTCACAGCAACCTCGGAGCGTGCACATTGCAGACTGCACACACAGCCGGAGCACGCCACCACAACGCACCGCTGCGAAATGGCAACCGCAACACACCTACCCAACTACGCCGAAGAGCTCAAGCTGTACCAAACCAGCACGATACATACATTGGGATGCGATCTCCTGTCCCTGCTGAACGTAAGTTACCGACTGACTTACCGCATCACATTGTTCAGCTGCGTCATGCCCGTCTTCTACTGTCGGAGGTGTCCCTACCAGCATCCCGTCGAGATATGCCTCTCCAACCCGGCATGTCTGAAGGCGGACCTGCTACCACTACTCCTCCCTCTGGACGCACACGACAGGGCCTGCTCTGCCTATGGGGGCATGGCGTATGTGGCCAACATCGCACGCGCACTGAAATGGAACCACTGTGCCTCCACACGACGGATCATCGAGAACAGCTACATCGAATGTCACCCAGCATGCCCCATCATGGTCCTCCAAGGGACAACCTACGAACAACACCTTGACAGCCACCATCCGCTTCATTGGCTGGCAAACATGTACACCACCAATGACATGGAAGCCCTGCTGGGCGGCATCGCATACCTGACAACCTGTAAATACGTCGGACCACAACGCAGGTTCCCCGAGTGACCTATGAAGTCCAACCCCGCACCCATGCTCAGCTTCCGCACGGACTGGCCAGTCACCACCACAACAGCCATACCAAACGACCGGCAACTGTAACCACACCATCAACGACATCGCCATGACATCGGATATGACCGGGACATGCACACTGTTCCCCATCACATCCAGGAACACCGCATGCATCGTGGGAGGCAGTGGCATGGGCTCTGTGCATCGCACCCACATGGACGGAACTGCACGAACAACCAGGACACGACATGGATCCAGCGCACATGGACACACACACCGCTCAGTGGACATGAATAGGTCGCCTGGAGTCTGTGGGTGCTGCACCCCTCCCACCCCCGCCCCGGGAATCCCATACCAGGACCTTTGCATGGACGACAAGTGCATACAACAACAACACGACCCCAGTGACTGTGACATGTCCAGTAACCACCACAGTGCAACAACAAGTGGCACGCCGCTGCATGCACGCAAGCACATGCCCTGATGTCATCTCACATGCACGCGTGCATGAGGAACAACCGCAGCAAACCTGTCACATGGAACTGAGATGGACTGTGCCCATGATGCCGAGCGGTCTGGTAGGCTACATGTATACCGTCTGTGTCAAAGTCCGCAGCTCCGCAGCTATACGTAAATGTACATTAGCACAGCCTTGGCCAAGCAGATGTAACCCCACACCCTATCCCATTTGTAATCATGCTCAGTATATCCTCAATATGTATTCCGCTGCCAGTAGTGTCCACTATACTGCATCACAGAGGACAGAAGACTCAATATAATGTTTGAAACCAGAACTGTCTCCGCTGACTCATTTCACAAGTACGAATGAGAGAGGATGAGAGTATGTGAAGTACACGGCAGTCGTGACATGACCATGTAGTCCACTGGTATTGGATGTCAACGCAAAATGAGTAGCACTACTGTGGAAGACACACATGTGTCGTGTGAAGTCGTATGGACGCAGTGCTCAGGTGGGTGGGTGCGACGGGTAGATGCGCACATGCCAAGTTGGAGCACGCCGTGTTGGGAGGGCTCATGAACAGTACACCACCGCTTCCCTGGGCATTGTGAGAGGACACCTGTCGGGGGGAGTGAACACGTGTGTGCACAGCAGCCGGGCACACGTACAAAGCGGTACCAGGCGCACCTCAGCCCACCCTCTGTGGACGAGCTGGATCCTGTTGTGCGCCCGCCATGCCCCTTGACAAGGCACACACAGCCCCAGTCGACCAGGTGTAACCCCAACATAGTCAATCCGCACAGGCGATACAGGGCACGGGATGGCAGTGGAGCATGGTGTGTGAGAGGTCTCCTCGCGCTCCTCCTGCTCATATCACGCAGGCAATAGAACCTCAACGTCCAGCATGGCAAAAAGTCAAATGGAAGTGTAGGGGGACGCACCACAGCACGAGCAGCACTGACGTCACGGGAGGTGGCTCGCACCATCCCATCCATTGCCCATCATACCAACCACGCCACATGCCATTGCGACTAAGTGCAAGCGCGTGCGCCACCACCCCTGAGCCCTCCCAGAGAGGCCAAAGAGTGAATGTGTGGGCCATCAGCCACAGACGGACGCGGCATGGCCGCAAGGGCAGCCACAGCCACTGGGTGTCGCAGGTGGCGGATCCGGAAGGCGAAGACTGTGATGCATAGTCCATGCAGGCCGGGTCTCCATTTGGGGCACCACGCAGGTGGACGGTGTCCCGCCACACATCATACCCTGAGACAGCCCACTCGTGCAACTGGACCCACACATACACTCCTTGCCCTCTCTGGTGCGAGCTTGGGGCTGCCTGTGCAAGCGCTAGCCTCGCAGGTGAGCATGCATATTGGGGGCGAGGGGAGGACATGAGGGCTGGGCGAAGATGACTGTATCACTGTCAGTTAGTACAAGGGATGACCCAGATGTGGAAAGGAAGAGACGTGTCCCGTGTGTACTGCAACTAGTCGCCAATCCAACTACCCCCATGTCCGGAATGTAAGCCCGCACCTAGGCCCGCCCATCCGCCACATCGAACATACCACCAGCACGACAACCTTCCCATTCGAAACACTGACTGGGGGTGGCGACCAGTGAACAATCATGTGTAGCCTACCCACGCGTACATGTGGGCCCTCCATGATCCATGTCACCTGCGGCAAAGACATGACATGCGCAATGAGGGAAGTGAGGAGAGCTGTCCGCCCCACGCGCAGAAGGTGCATCAGCTCCACAGACCCAGCAGCGAGTCCAGCAGGGGTCACATGTGCAGGGGCAGCTGTGCCTGGTGTGAAGGCACATGCATATAGACAGCACATCGACCAATGTGTAGTCTGCCCACATCCACAGTCCATCATCATGCGGACATAGGAATTGAACACAGGGCAACACATCTTAGCTGGTGCACCCACCGTGACCAACAATGCGCAATCATCGACGTACCCGCCCTGTGCATGGCCCCCCACCCAACGGAGGCACATCCAGTGCCACCATCCCACACACACAAGCCTTCCACGGAACATGCTGTGTCCAATGGTCAGTACAGAGTCAGCGCCCATCTGGTGGATCCTGAACAGGAGACACATGCACACACATGCCAGCTCCCACTATGTACGACTGCCACCTGGCACGTGCAATGTAACCTCTCACCTGTGACGTGTGACTGCAAGCACACAGCCGTCTTGGCATGGGGCTGTCAATGTGGACACCAGTCAATGTTTCGGGAGCTGTGATCCGTACAGTGCTGTACATAGGGTGCAGTGCTGACACCTACTACTGTCTCATATCCCCTCGTGCCACAGGTCCCACTTGTATTGGCCGCTCAGCCCGTGCCCACATCGTCGTCGTCGTGTGCCATACTCATCCAGCCTCGGAAGCAGTACCATGCTCAGCAGACACTCATGTTGCCGTGGCGTTGCCGCTTGACGAATATGCAGTCAGTCCCCATCAGCACGCCCCGCAAGTCATTGGGGCCTAGATCCCCATGTGCATGCACATGGCAGTGGTATGTCTCACTTGCCATTGCCATTGTTGGGAGACCTGTGTAAGTGTATTGTGGCCGTGCCGTCCCAGCTTGACAGCTGGGCTGTGGCTCATGTGCTTGCTCAGTCATGTCAGTGATGTGTATGCGAAATTGCTATGTGCCGTGTTGCTTTGACATGTGTCCTCTGTCATTTAACCCAGGCGGAGACCGAACATTGACCGCCCATACCAATTGCTGGCGGACATGGACGATACAGAGGTTATTAGGAAGTTTCGGCTGGACAGGCCAACTCTGCATCGACTGTGTGCCATGTTAGAGCCCCATCTCCGTCCCCGCAGGGTGTATCCGACTGCTGTCACCCTCACGGCTAAGGTGATGGCCGCCATGCATTTCTTCGCCACTGGGTCATTCCAGCACACAGTGGGCAGTGGAGGAGGGATGTCCCAGCCCATGTTCAGCAAGGTGCTGAGGGATGTACTGGCAGCCATGATGCTGTACCGGAACAGGTACATCAGATTCCCCAGGGCTCGTGAATTGGCGGCAGTGAAGGGTGCATTCTATGCCCTTGGCAGAATCCCACACGTCGTGGGAGCCATTGACTGCACTCATGTTGGCCTTGTTCCACCACAGGCCACTGAGCACCTGTACCGCAACAGGAAGCACACGCACTCCCTGAATGTGCAAGTGGTGTGCCTTGCGGACATGGTGATCACCCACGTGTGTGCAAAGTTTCCAGGCTCGGCCCATGACGCACACATAATGCGCAACAGCATCTTGCCACGACTGATGGCCAATCTGCAACAGGATCGTGGCTGTATTGTCGGTGAGTATGTGGAGTGGTGTAGCGTGCTGGTTGTGCGATGCTGTCCCCTGTCCAGTTGGAATAGCAACGGTTCTCTGTGTCCCTCACACCCAGGTGACTCTGCGTATCCGAATGGGGCATGGCTGCTCAGTCCATTGAGGAATCCTCGCACCCCAGCAGACGATCGCTACAATGAGGCACATGGGAGGACCAGACGTGTGGTCGAGCGTACCTTTGGCCTCCTCAAGTCCAGGTTCAGGTGCCTGGACCGCACCGGGAGTGCACTGGCGTACTCCCCACAGAAGGTGTGCCAGATAGTGGTGGCGTGCTGCATGCTGCACAATCTGGCCATTCGGAAGCAGATCCCCCTCATTGTGGATGACGGAGATCAACCAGGGCCCCAGCCCGCAGACCAGGACAGCTCGAGTGAGGTGGACAGCGGAGAGGAGGAAGCTGGGAATGTGCGCCAGCAGCTCATCGCCCGCTACTTCACTTGACGGTGAGTGTCCATGTACGACGGATGATGTGTCTGTATCTATGCAGGTGTGTGTGTGCTGTGTCAGGGTGGCCGTATGTTCACTGCGTGCAGTGTGTCAACGCTCCATGGCCAGGGTAGTATGCCACTGTTGGTGGCTGTGGTATTGTGCCCTATTGCTCTGTGCGATGTGTGTACATTGCTTGTAGTTGTTGACATGTACTGTGTGATGGGTGTGTGACACACTCATTGAATGTGCTCCTGTTCTGTCTCCCACCCCTAGGTCCCTACAGGCCCTCCGGATTCAAATACCATGCCACGCATCAGGTGCCTTTCCGCCCAAGGTGGCCGTTGTATTCCGTACAAATAAGACACAGGGCACAAACAGCAGTTAGTGAAAAAGGTGCATTTATTACAAACTGTGACATGTGATTGTGTGTAAGGTGATGACAAAAGTGGTGCGTGCAGTGACAATGAGCTGTCGGTCATGGCTGCGTGATGATCAGGGTGTACCCACTGGTTCTATGTCCATAGTCCAACACACACATGCCATCCAGCTGGCTGTGTGGAGTGGGATCGTAGAGCAAGTCAATGCAGTGGCTGGTCAAGGAAGGCTGGCGGAAGGCTGGCTGGCTGCCTCACTTGCGACTGGAGCGTGCGAAGTCCTCCCGGGAGATCTGTTTCCTCTTCGGACGGCCCCTTCCACGTTTGGGAGGGGGGTGTGTGGTGGCGACCTGCTGGTGGTGGGTGAGGTGTGCTCACTGGCTGTGGACGCAGGGAAGTGGACACTGCTGGCCGACCCTGCGCCCTAGCAGGTGGTGGCGGAGGTGGTGTTGCTGGCCTTGCCTGTGACCCCACCGCCACCACCAGCTGGCCCATGAGGTCCACGAGTTGGTCCATACGGGACACGAATTGGCCCATATGGGCGTCCATGGACCTCAGCACCCCCAGCACCTCCCGCGTGTCAGTAGCAGACCTGGCCCATTGTCCTTGGGCCTCTTCATAGGCCCCAAGGACTCTGGCCATTTGAGGCAGGGCATGGCTCCCAGGGAGGCTGGCGTTTCCCTGACCCTGCTCCTCCTACCAGTCCTGCTGCCACCGGCCCTGCCCACTAGCCACATTGCTCACCACGGTCCTCGCTGTGGCTCCCAGGGTGGATCCAGTCGGCCGGGCCACCACCTGCGCTGGGGCTGGTGCCAGCGAAGACGTGGTGGTGGTGGAGGCGGTGGTGGTCGGTGCGGCGATGGTGGCGGTTGCGGCAGTGGTAGTGGCCGCAATGACCGTGGGTGTGGCCGCAACGACAGTGGCAGCAGGGGACTGGGACTGTTCAGCATCCCTGGATGATGGGTTGGTGGGTAGGAGGGGTCCTGGGGAGCGGCTGGGCCCTGCCACGCCAGATGGGCCAGCTTGGTGGTCCGTGTCCGAAGAGGTGGACAGATCCTCCAGATCCGTGTGTCCTCGTTGGGGGCTTGTAGGCTGGCTGTGCTGGCTGCTGTCTCCATCCCCAGCGTCCAGCAGTTCGTCACCTGTGGAGAGAATGAGATTTGTTATTGTGTTGCACCTGGCGAAGTATGTATTAGTCGTCTGACATTGGCAGTTCGTGCAATCTCGTACATGGGTTTCCCGGAGGCGAGTGTGTGGCTGTGGCATCTGTAGTTGTGTGTGCTAGGCAATGGGACTGTGTGCTGTGCACATGTGGCATGGGACGGATTGGCCATGCCGATGGGTGTGTTGCTTTGCCCCTACTCATTGTGACTCTGGTGTATGCGGGCTCCTGGCCCATCCTGGGTCTGGTTTGTACTTTGCTTTTGGAGTTCAAATGGAACGCTTAGGAACGCATATGGCAACATGGGGGCCATGCCCCAGATTCGCATTTGGGAGGGTATATGCTTTTGGGGTACATGCTGTGAGCCATGGGTGCCGAACGTGACATGTGTTGTGGCAGCATGACAGTGCATGGTCTGAGGTGTGTGCATGCCTGACATGCCCTGCATATTTGCTGTCTGTTGTGGTTACTGGACATGGCATTGGACGCATCGTTATGAGTGAGTGATAGTTGTGTGCCAGCCAACGTATTGCAGTTGTCCCATCTCCTTGGTGTGCGTGCTGCCCTGTGCCATGTGCATCACTGCAGTGCTCGGGGGGTGTGGCCCATGTTGTGTGTTGTTGCTCACAGTGTGTCGTGCGCTTAATTGACTTCTGGCACATGGTTGGTCATGGGCATGTATCTTAGCGTGACTGCTGTATGTGTGGCAGCTGTGCGGATGACATGCCTTTCATGAGACTGGGGCTGACGGATGGGATGGATGGTATGTTGTATGTGCATGGTGTGTCTGTGTGTTTGATGGGTTCAGTGGTGTTCGTGTGCATTTCTGTTGTTCCGCTCTGTTGCGTCTAGTGTTGTTTGTCTTACATAGGCGTAGTTGTGGGGTGTGTGGTTGACAGGCAGTAGGGGCTACATGGACAGGACTTCAATGGTGTTTCGGTTGTGTGTGATGAGTTGCACAGTGGCTGCCGTGTGGGACTATATTCAGTGTGGCTTGTGCATGCAGACGTGGCTCCTTGGGTGTTGCTATGTCTGTGATGGGTCATGTGGGGTGTGAGTCTGCTGTTCATGTCCGTGTGCACATTGTTCACTTGTTCGTGACGGTGGGCGGTGCTGCGTGTTCGTGTGCTACGTGACATGTCCCATGTGTTGGTGGTGTTATGGTCCTCATGCCTCCAGTAATCCAGCCCTGTCCAGTTTCCCACCTGCAAGTTGTTCGTGCGTGCACTGTACTGGATGCCACATGGCTCTTAGCGGGGGTGCTCCATGTTGCAGGTCTGTGGGGGTGGGGGGTGTAGTGGGTCGTGGGGGTGGCTGTACACCCACTGACACCGATTGCTGTGGACCGTGATGTCTGCCTTTCGGCTGTCGTTGTGCACTGCGGTGGCTGACACGTGGGTGTGGGGTGTGGGGGATGCTCCTCCTTGCTGTGCTGTGGGACTGGGGCCTGGTGTGTGTTGTACTTGGGCTGTCCACCGTCCCACCCACTGCACTTTGTGTTCCTGCCACTTACCTGTTACTTGTCGGTTAGTGCAGCTGTGGCGGACACATGGGTGTGGTGGGTGCTCGTTGTGGCGCTTCTGGCATATTTGGGGACCTGTTGGTGGTTACGTGGCTGGCTTAGTGTACACATGTCCCCACGCATCTTACAGTTGTTCGGTTTGGCCTGTGTGTGGTAGTGTCTGTTGCATGTGCGTGTGATGTGTTGTGTATTGTGTGCTGGACATGGGGGTGTTTGTCCCTGGGAGCTGTGGCATGGTGGTTGCGCATGTGTGTACATAGCGGTGTGCTGGTATACATTAGTTTGTACTTACCAGCCTCCACTCCCCTGCTAATCCGGCGAGGATCTCCGGATGTATTACGACTCGCACCTTCTCCTCCCACGCTTTGAAGGTCTTAAAGAGCGCGGGATTCCCTCCGCCAGTGACGGCAGCCAGCTCTCTGTTTTTGCCCTCCTTCTTCTTGACCAGGCTCTTTACGTCATTCCAACGTTTGTTTATCTCGGTTCTGTTCCTGGGCAGGGTCCCGACTGCATTGACCTGGTCTACGATCCGGGTCCACATTCTGTTTCTGGTGGCTAGTGGTGTGTGCTGGACCATGTTCCCATAGATTTGTGGGTACACCTTGATGATCTCGTCGACCATGACCGTCAGCTCCATGGGCGTGAACTTGGGCATCCTTTGTGGTGCCATGGTGTTTGTGGTGCTGGTGCGGTGTGTGTTGTGTAATGTGCAGGGGGTTTGTGGTGCCGGTGTTTGGTGGTGGTGGTGGTGGTGGTTGTGATGTGTGCGTTTCTGTGGTGTGCTGCTGTCCTTGCTGTGTCACTGTGTCCTCTCCTCTCCTCTCTGGTTTGCAATGTAGCAAGGGGTTGTGGTCTGTGGGAGTGCTGCTTTTGTACTCACCTATGTGGGTGTGTCCTCATGGTCTGTTGTTTTCAGGTGTGTTGTGTCTGGGGTTCTGGCCTTTGTATTTTTTGTTTGTCCGGGGGTGTTTTCGGGATGTGTACTGTGCTTGTGTATTTGTGCGTGCCTTGCTGTGTGGACTTGTTGGCCATGTTGTGTGCTATTGGTTTGTGTGCGGATGGTTTCTGTGCAGGTACGTGGGCGCCATGGCTTCTGCCGTGTCGATTCTCATCGGCGTTGTTTGCGCTGGCGGGCGGTATATTTGTTGTTTTTCCGCGCTCATGGCGGTGCGATCGTAATTTCACGTGCGGTGTGTCGGCCGTGTGGGCGGGCGGTTTTGTGTTGTCGTGCGTGTTTCCGTCCGTGGCGGGCGGTTTGACTCCGACTCGGACGATGGCGGGCGGTATTTTGTATGATTTTTCCGCCGATGGCGGTTTTCAGTTTGTGTACTCATAATGGCGTGGTCGGTGTTCAGGCGGTGTGTGCGGGCGGATTTTTGCCGCTTCCATGCCTGGCGGATTTATTTACGCCGGGTATCGTAATGTGCCCCTAAGTTTCTTCTTTTTCTTCAGAGGTGTACATGTAGTTCTGCATTACTATTATGTCCCATCGTGTTTCTGTCCCCACTGAAATAATCATTCTTGATTCCGTTTTCCCTAGTGTAAGTTCACGATTGCCACCTCTTTCATTTTGTCTGCTATGTTTGATGTCGTAATACTTCAGGCCCCTAGATTCACTTTCATGATGTTTCCAAAAGTGCTTAACTATTGAATAAGAGAAGTCCAAGTTCTTAACAGCTCTCAGATGTTGTAGGATTCTAAGTTTCAGTTTATTTAGTGTACTTCCTACATATAATTTATCACAAGGACATTGCAGAACATAGATCACAAACGTGCTCTCACATGTGTATGCTCTTTTATTCGTTCTAGCCTT
Organism: Calotriton arnoldi; assembly: GCA_963921515.1. Taxonomy (NCBI): domain Eukaryota; kingdom Metazoa; phylum Chordata; class Amphibia; order Caudata; family Salamandridae; genus Calotriton; species Calotriton arnoldi. The sequence goes on along the minus strand of CAWUFW010027293.1, from coordinate 17,811 downwards.
ACATTGTGTAGTTGGTAAGTGGTTTTGTTGGTACCGTTTGTGCACGCTTTGCATTTTGCGCATTTCCAGAAACCTGTTTGTTAAAGCCAATGGGTTTGCTTTGTGTTTTCTCCCAAGGATTTGAGGTGGCTTTGTGTGAGCAGGTCTCCAAGGGATGCAACTTTTCTGTAGGTTATGCTGGGGTGTTCTGTTAGAACATTTTTAAAAGTGTCATCTAGTGTCAAGATTTTCCAATTTCTTTGGAATATTTGTCTTAACTCCTTGTTTCTATAATTAAAGTCCAAAATCACTCAGATTTGGTTCTCTGTTTCTGATGGCTTCCTGCAAGCTATGAGCAGTTCTTCTCTGGGGTGACTTATAATCTCCTGGAATATGTCGATTTTATTACTTGCAGGGAGTTGGGAGTGAAATGATGATTTTGGTTTGACACTACTATTCCCCCTTTTCCAAGTCATAATACCTGCTCTTTCAAAAAGTTGCATGTCCGGTGTTTCTGGTTTTAATGTTACATCCTTTTCGCCTCTTATTTCATTTTCCAGATCTATTAATGTCCTTAGAGCTGGCAGATCATTTCCAGTGCTTTCTGATGTTTTACATTCGAGAGTTGGAGTTTTGTTACGGGCTGGTGTATTCTTCATGAAATACTTTTTCAATTTTACTTTCCGTGCAATTTTGTACAGGTCAATTCTCATATTTGGTAGGTCTAAATCTGTATCCGGGCAGAAGGATAGCCCTTTTTTAATACTATTATTTGGTCATCTATTAAAGTTTTGAAGTCAGATTCATCACAAGGTTCTCCTTCTTTAGGTACTTTTTCAGTTGTTTTACTTTTTCTTTTTGTTTCTGGTTTTGGGTCTTCTAGTGTCCCCTACTTCTCCAGATTTTGTATTTCCTCTTCCCCTGCCTCTTCCCGGGGTGGTTGTTCTTCTTCTGCCCCTTTGTTGCATACTTATTTGAATTAGTCACATCTCCCAGGAAATATCCAGGTTAGCGGCTGTTGAATTTTCATTCACAGAGCCTGCGTCAGAACTGTCTATAGTTTCTGGATTTCCTGCTGTCTCTACCGCTCTCCTCATTGTGGCTCTATTCTTTAAGGCATCATATCTTCATGCAAAGGTGTATATCCTTCTGCTCGCATAGTCAACGTGGTCTCATTTGACTTAAATGTTTCCACATCTGCGTCAAATTTGCTCACTTTTTTTTAATTACCTCTAAGCCATCTTTGATTTCTTGACTTACTGGATGTTTGCCTAATTCCTGTTCTGGCTCCTTTAAATGCGCTGTTACCTTCTCCAACTTCCTTTCAGCATAAATAATTAATGTTCACATCAATTTAAAAGAGCATTTGTTTGTATCATTCCGCCAGGATTTATCAGATTGTCGTTCAGATCACTGATTAACTAAGGATTCTTAGTCCTATCAGTATCCTTTGATGTTCAATATAGTTCTGCAGGGTGGTCATCTCCCACCATTTGTTTGTTTCAGAAATGTGTGTATATTCTATCTATGTAATGATAGCGTATGGTATTCTTTTTCTTTCTTTATCAGCAATCGAAGTTTCACTCTTGTTTATTGTTGTCACTTGATTGTCATTTAGGAGCTCACTCACTCGCTGTGTTCTCAACATTCTTCTGCCTGCCATGATGACAAAATATTACGAGACTCTTAACTTCTAATGAGGTTGTCGGTGATAAATACACTGATGCATACATTTTTGGAACTGCTTTCCTTTTTTTTAAGTTTAGAAAGCTTTATTGAAGTGTTAAACAAAGTATAACATTAATACAGCTGATCTGATGAGAAGCGACAATAGAGAATAAACATTTGCAGTAGAATAGAAAATAAATCACACCTCAATTGTAAGAACTGTACAAAGTCAAATGCATTTTTTAAACTTATTAAAAAGAGAAGTAGAGGAAGAGAAGAGACGAAAAAGAGAAGAAAGAGGGAAGAGAAAAGAAGAGAAAGGAAAGGATAAGAAAATGATATCAAAAGAAACACAGAATATGTAATAATTTAAACTACAATGGAAAATGAATCATGTGCATACTAATTTTCCGACCTGGAAAGAAAGGAGGTCAAGGGTAACCATAACAAATCTTTTTTGATCAACAGAGCAGTGGAATTAGCAAAGGCACGATCAAGTCTGTGATGGTGACAAAGTAAATTCCACCAAGCTTGTAGTGAAATTTTTGAAGTGTCCTTCCAGTTGGTAGTTATAATTTGGAGAGTAATAGCAAAAAATAGGTCAATAAATTTACCCACAGGACCAAGAGTATCCCAAACAGCTTCCTAGAAAAACATGTGAAATCTCAAAAGGGACATTAGACGTTAAAATATCATTCAATTTTAACCAAACCTGAGCCCAAAAAAATGTAACCCGAGGGCAGTGAAAAAACATGTGCATGAAATCACTATTATTATTAGGGCAAGACCAACACTTCGGGGAATCTAATAACTTAAATTTGTACATATCGCAAGGGGTAAAGAAGATTCTGTTATAAAAATAGTATGAAGTCTGTGTAGTGCTAGCAGAACGTGAAGCAGTATGAATCTTTTTCCATAAGGAGTTCCATGTGCGTAAAGGGATTTCTAGGGAAAGATCCTTTTCCCATGTGAGTTCCAGTTTGGATTTGGTTCTGATCTTCGCAGAGTTTGATAGTATTTTATATATTGAAGATGCACTAGATTGAGTAGAGAAGTCAATGGAAGTAGGTAGTGTCTGATTAGAAGTAGTGGTGCAGGGATCCTGAAGGAAGAGAGATGTGAGAGATTCCTTAAGCAGGGGATAGTGAAGGGCATGAGAGGAGGAGACGTTATAGGAGGTTTGAAGATCTGAAAAATCCATAAAAGAATCATCTCTTATTAAGTGTTGTGGTGTAATAATTCCCTTATCAATCCATTCCTTCCAAAATAAAGTACGTTTGTTAATCTTAATGGATTTGTTGTACCAAATTGGGGTGTGTAAAAAGGGGTTGGGACTGCTTTCCTGATTTTGTAATTTACGTGGTTGAAATTCTGGATGAAATGCCCCACATTCGCTTTTCTCTCTTTCGCGTGTGTTTTGGAAGAGTGTTTCAGTTTACTTCCTGGCACTTATGTAGCAGTTGCAATGCGGTTAGAAGCACATCAGTATGTTTGGGAACAAGGGTGAGCTAGCCTCCCCATGCCGCCTACAAAGTGTTGAGATGAGATGCCCATTTCTCCGCTCCCGCCCCCACAATGCCCCATTGGCTTTTCCCGCTTACCGCAATTTTCCAGTCAGCGTTTTGTGTACTCGGGGCAGAGGTGTCGGTGTGACTCTCCAAAGACTGGATTCAAGTTCCTGAAAACAATGCCATTTCATCTTCGTTATCCAGGTGCACATTTGTGCAGTGCAGTGCTGCATGTAATCTTCAAATATTAAGACTCCAGCCTTCCACATCAGAGGCAGAAAAGAAATGGCACAGCAATCAAATAAGTTGCACCTGCATTTTTGTTTCATTACACAGACAACCAGAAAAAAGAATGGCTGATGTGTTTCGGCATTTGCCTTCAACTGGGCCATAGAGCCCCACGCCAAGACATTGTTTTTAAAGTGCCAACAACCAATTAAGTCTATCATTGCTTACTACAATTAAAAACAGCTAGAGCGTATTGCAGTCTCTTTGAAACTTGTCACATTTAAGTTGCCATTTCTTAAAAAGATGATGAACATATTATTGCAATTGATCCTTTCTCAAATTTGCAATTCCCAGTAGCTATTCATATAAACCAGTCTTTCATTTTGATTTTTCTTCTTCTTCTTTACTTCTGTCATTTCAAATGTTTAGGGCCTCATTTCAATGTCGGGCGAAATTCCTTCCGCCCGAAAACGACTTGGTCCTGGGACCGACCGACATCCGGTGGGCGGTCCCGACCGGCCCATTACAATGCGACCAAACTCTGTTCGGTCGCATTGCACTTTTCTCAATGGAAGCTTGTGTTATGGCCAGAAACCGGCCGTAACACAAGCTCCCATTGAGAAAAGGGAGGGGCAGTTCATCCCTGTACCCCGTGGCAGGCACCTCAAGGTGCCTGCCATGGGGTGCAGGGATTAACAGGCGGACATCATAGGTGCCCCCTTGGCCTCCAAATGGAGGCTGTGCACCCAAGAGGGCCCTGCTGGGGGCCCCCAAAGTTGAGTTCCGACAGCCTTTCTGTGTCGGAAAGGCCGGCACGGAAAGGCTGCCGAAATCCGACATTGTAATCACAAGGGTGGAAATGCCCGCCCTTGAGATTACACCGCAGATTCTGACTGGCCGATGAGCTCGGAGAGCCTGTTGGAAGCCAGCCGGAATGACCGGCAGGTTTAGTTTTTGACCGGCTCCATCGTAAGGAGGCAGTCGTAAAGTAAACCGACCGGCCCAATACGATGTGGCCATAAAGGCTCCGACTGAGGGTCAGAGCCTTTTACGGCTGCATCGTAATCAGCCTGTTAATATTTTATAGTAAACATTTTCTAAAAGTCTCAGTTTTAATAATGTTTATAACATGTTTTAACATTGACATTCATCCTTAGTGTATAGAATATCTTTATGATACTATAAACATATTTCCATATTACATTATAATAATTTTAATGACAAATCACTATTTTAGTATGTCTTATTTACATGCAATTCATATTAAGGAAAATTGCTGGAATGGCAAATCTGAAAACCTCAATAAAAGTATTTAAAAGAATTAAAATGTAAATATTTCGAAAATATTCAAAATAGGATGAAGGGATGAGGAGTTATAAAAGCATAAAAAGACCATTAAAATAAAATGTTCACTTATTGCTTTCAGTATACCAGATCATGCAGCTGACTGATGAGGAGGCAATGGTTAGCCACTAACTCCAGTATTTAGTTTTTCTTTAATGTAGTCATTTTTATGGAAGCAGAGATACACAGCCATTGCAGCAATGTTTGTAGATGAGCTGGGATTCATAGGGTCAAATATGTCAATTTTAGGTATCCTAGGAGAGACTTGAATTTTGCTAAAAACTCTTGAGAGTAGATCAGACCTGGTAATCATATCTCCTGGGGTAATGTCTTCATTGGACATACTTCAGCACTTTTTTCTGCTCTTGTGATTTAATGTAGGATTTTTCTGAGTTTGAAATCCATCAGTGAGACATAATTGGAAGCTACCTTTGGACAGGGCTCAACAATGCCAGATGACTTATTTCTTTCTCAGTTACACTACAGCCTCAATTTGCTTTGCAAAAGAACACAAAGCATGACAAAGCAAGAAGGTCTGCCTGTCAAGGGCATGTCATTGTTGGGTAGAGTGAGCATCTTTTCCTGGCTCTTTACAGATGAACTTACTGTTAAGTCCAAACATTCCTAAACATTGTACACCTTTTTCCTGATGTTACAAAAATTCCCAGACTTCTATGCACAAATCTTTGAACACCAACTACAGGTTTGGATTAGGATGGTTTAAATGCTTTTCTTCTCTTTCAGAGAGAACCATATGCAAAAGTCCAGAAATCACTAACCTTTATGATTTTTTTCCAGGCATTGTCAGCAGTCTCTGCCCTTTGGAAATTCAAGTTTTTCTCCTTAGCAAAGAAGTTGTACAATAGTCAGGCTTCTCACTGGTAAACCTTGAATTACCTTAGCATTGTAGGTCAGCTAGAGGACAGATTTTTCTTGCCCTCAGTTAAAATTTTTGAGGTCAAGAGAATCAAGATTTGGGGAGAATCAACACTCATAAGTCCTATACCTGACATGCAGAAACTCTACAATGCAGGCCATCTTCTTCCTGATCAGTCCAATCATCTTGATGCCATAGGGATGGTTTAGATGGAAAACTGTGGTATCCTGCTCTCTTCTCTGTCTAGTCCTTTCTCTGTGTTCTGTACTCTGCTGCTCAGCTAGTATAAGTGATGTCACAGAATGCTCCCTGTGTGTATGTTTGAGTGGAATTGTGAGTTACTGTATGTGGGCTGAGCAGCAGGGATGCTGCTCCCGGTGGGGCTGATTTTCCTGATACTATTACTATCTTCTTATCATCTGAAATTCCTGTAACTGTTGACATTGGATTGAACTGAAGAATAAATCATCATTTGGATACTACTACATCTCAGTCTATCAACTTTCTTGAATTCCACACTGGCGACTAGCGGAAAAGGACTCACTTGGGGCAAAAGGACGTTACTGAAATTAAAAGAGGAGTCATCATTACTACAAAGAGAAGAAGAGACAGTAAGTGTACTTTTAAAGGAGCTTATTTGAAGCCTGCTAAATGGAAATGTCCCTGGGAGCCCCACCGGTGTCTGTTTCCATCAGACAGCCTCAGCCCAGGGCATGGTGTCAGGCCCTGCTGATGTAATGTTGCTCTGTGCCATCAAGCTTGATGTAAGAAGAGTGTTTTGTACCTGCGTTTGGTATTTGCTTGGATTACAACAGCATGGGAACACTGTAAATCTCCAGGGCATTTGAACAAGCGTTGTGAGCTAAAGTTACATTGGAGCTTACTGGAATGGGCGCTGGCAGTCGTGATAATTAATGGAGCCTGGAGATTGAAACTGCAGCTGCTGATTGACTTTCAATTTTCTGTGGTGCGAGTATACATTTAAAGTGATCTGAGGACATTTTGACCTGCCATGACTCCATGTTAGCGCTTCGTGTTATGACTTTCTGAGCTACTGAATAGCTGCTGACTGTATTCCATATGCACTGAAATATGCCCTCAGTGAGCAAGTGCTACTTTCTGCAACTCTGCCTGGAGTTTAAGAGTTTAATGCTGGCAAGGATGTAATTGTCTACAAGGAGATGGACTTACAAGGGCTTCGTCATTTATACTGCCCAGGATTCGTTTTTTGATTAAGGTGCACTATGTGTGGGGTTATTTGAAATTGATACCAGCATTTAACTTCATTGAACCATCTTATGTGGACCAGGTGTGAGTTTAACGGCACTTTTATTACTGGAATTGACTTTGACATTTACAGTGTGAGCGTACATTTAATGAGATTCAAGGATCGCTCGACCTGCTTTCAGTTTGCTGTCTTCTAATCTTAAATACGCACTGAATGCGGGACAGAAGGAATCTCAGCAACGTTGTGAGATCTTCGCGCATGTTCATTTCTACTCCATGTTAACCTTTTTCTTTCCAGCAGGTGGATACTCGGGTACAAGGTTCGTGTACAGTGATATTACCTCCTTATTTACTCAGCATTGCTGATTAATTGCAATAACTATCTTTGCTGCATTTGCATATTAGAATGTTCAGAAGATATTATATTCCACATGTACCTATTTATGTTTTGCGGAAGTTTTGCAACTTGCCTATATGTGTTTTTGCCATGCTTCATTTGTCCTTGCATATATTCAAAAGTGATTTTTATGATGTTAATATTTTGCATTTATTGGCTTGGCTGTGATTACTTACACACCTGCTTGCTTATTTTGGCCATGATTTTTATTGATGCTGCTTTTGCGCTGTCACCCACTCTTTACGTACTTTTGTACTTCCAATTCCTAAATTATTCACATTGTTTCTGGTGATGGAGTCATTGCTCATTTGTTATCTTGCTTGATTAATTGCACTGCTTATTTTTATCTACATTTGCAAATGGTAATATTTTGATCGTGAGAAATGCAATATGTTAGCAACACTATTTTGTTAATCTGTATTTTAAATGTGCTTTTATGTATGTTTGTGCTGGTTTTGCTGCCTACTTGAGTTGGGTGTGATTCATGTGTTACGTACTTTATTATAGTGCTGAGATTTGGGTTTTTGCATACCTAAACTATATTTACTTTTACTGGTGCTGGGATTCTGGCACGTTGCTTACCATACTATATTTGCTGTTGCTGGGTTTGTGGTGAGTGCCTCTTACCTACACCTTTCTCACTTAGTATACTTATGGTGTTGGGTATTTGTTCTCCTTTCCGTTCTGAGGGGGTGCTTTGCGTCCTTAATTCACGTGTATTTGTCTGGTGGTGAGCAAGTTACTGAGCTCAAACTCTGTTTGATGGTATATCGTTTTGATGTTACTTGTGCTAGGATTGCTGATTGCTTGCATCCTAAACTATTTTTCTTTTTGTTGTGCTGAAACTATACTTGAATTGACTGTTGGTGAGCGTGATATTTAAGCTCATGATACTTATTGATAGCATATTGCGTCCTTATCTTTGTATGCGTTTCCAGGTGGTGGACATTTGCTGCGTCCAAAACTTTTCTGAGTGGTGGTGGGTTCTTCTGTGCATGGATTCTCAAACCACATGTACAGGGCACTTTCGCTCCATTTTTGCATTTACTGTTGTCTGGTGGTGGACATTTGGCGTTTCCAAATTTCTTCTGAGTGGTGATGGGTACTTCTTATTCTGTTGCTCAAAACACATTTAGTGGACATTTGATGTTTGATGCGCTATGCATTTTGTTGTTCTGGGTGTTGGGACGCTTCTGAGGGCTCAAACCCATTTGCTTTTATGTTTATTGTGTTGCTTTCTTTATTGCACACATATATCTACTGTTGAAAGGGGGTGTGTGTGTGTGTTTTGTGTCTTTCAATCTGTTTTTCCTTTCTCTTTACTTATTTGTGTTCACTTCCGTACCTCTTGCATCTTTATTTGTCATTGTCTCCGTTAGGGAGGGAGGTGTGCGGTATCCTGCTCTCTTCTCTGTCTAGTCCTTTCTCTGTGTTTTGTACTCTGCTGCTCAGCCAGTGTAAGTGATGTCACAGAATGTTCCCTGTGTGTATGTTTGAGTGGAATTGTCAGTTGCTGTATGTGGGCTGAGCAGCAGGGATGCTGCTCCCGGTGGGGCTAATTCTCCTGATACTACTTTCAATACTACTACAATCTTCTTATCCTCAAGTGTTCCTGTCCTGATTGAACTTAAGAATAAAACTACCATTTGGATATAACTACATCTCAGCGTACCTCTTTTCATGCATTTCACAAAAACCAATCCATGTTTGGCTAAAATTCAGATAGAAATCAAGTTAGAATTCCTAAAGATTCTTCACATATCTTTTGTAGCACCATGATGCAGTCACTTTTCCTTCTATGATCTTTATGTAAAAATCATGCAAAATCATTTTCATTCTTATTATATGGTAGGAAAAATTAGCTTGAACGATGGCCAAAAGCCAATCTATTTGGACTCTTTGGGATTAAAGTAGAACTCAAACCCAACTAGGTGTGGAAATTTCAATTCCAAGTATGCAATAGCCTGTCCCTTGAAATATTTACTCTTTAATCTTTCTTTGATAGATAGCTGTAAAAACAGGATGGCAATAATGGACAGGGCCATTTTTCTTCAGGGAAGGTTTGTTCACTTACAGTGAGAGTAGGATCATCGAGGGAGAGTACATATGACAGAAGTCAATTAATGAGTTTGCCAGGATAGCTCATCTACAGGAAAGACTTTCAGACTACCAGAGCAAACCTGTTTCTTAAGAGCCATTAATGCAACAAGTTAAGAAAGACTTTGTTGTAAAATATAAAATAAAAATCCATGTTGACCACCATTTTTTTTTTTTTTAATTAGTTCTTTCCTGTGATGATGTCTTTACTGTCACTGTTTTAACTGGACTGAGAGATTGGTAGAATTTTGAAACTGAGCAGGTTTAAAAGCTTGCAAGCCCTTGTTACAGAACATTGTTCTTGTTACCCTTGTTACATTTAAGTGAACACAAATTATGTATGAAATGGAGGTATCAGTTTGTGTTGAGCACCCACCACAAGTAATATTCACAACTCTTGTCAGGGTGAAGCAGCAAGTCACTAAATTAACCTGACTCAAACCCCTGGTAGCTATGGTACAGAGCAGACAGGTGTAACTTAGAGGCACTGTGTAAAGTGTTTTTGCAGCACTAAAACAGAAATAAAAGAGAAATTAAGTCAAAACACAATACAAGAAAAATGTCAAACCAATTTAGAAACATAGGGTACATTTTAGTAAATAAAATGACACAATAACTACAAAAATCCAATAAGGAAAACCTGAGTTATGAATGTTTAAGGTTCAAAATAGCACCATAAATCATTCAACTCCAACCACAGGAATCTATTTGCATCTGACTGGCACCTAGGTGCAAGTTAAGGCTATCTGGAATGGAACGTGGGTCAGATACAGAAACTAGGGTTAACCCTGTCAGTAGTTTTATCATGGGACTTAGGACTTGATTTAAAGTTTAGTGGACAGTGTTAGTACTGTTGCCATGGTGGACAACTTTACTGCAGTCATGGTAAGGATACTCCATCTGCCAAATTTAGAGCTATCCACTGGCCCAGCGGACATCTTTTACATTTACCTGGATAGCCATCATGGCAGCTCCAAAATGCATTGAAAGTGTGTCATGTATTTCCATCAACATTATGGCATCACATTGCACACTGTCATTTTCGGTTTTTATTTTCAAAGAAATGTGTCTTATAAATAGTTAAAAAGAATGTTTAGGCCTGCCAAAAGGGGTTATTTTAACACATTTAATTTGCAGTTTAAATCTGCACAGCCAGCTACAGATGGTAGGCCTGTAATCATGTTTACTCTGTCACTGTAATGGATGGCACAGTGGGTGTTGCAGATCACTAGTGAAATTGAGGTTACAGGCCCTGGGTATACTTTTGTACCATATACTAAGGACTTATAGACAAGTTAAATATGCCAATTTGGGGTATGCAAATTTCAACATGTTTTATGGAGGACCACAGGCACTTAACTACTGGTTAACAGGGGCAAACGTGTGCTGAGTTTTACAGCCACAAAAACAGTCAAGGCAAAATCTGGTGGTACGCCATGCAAAATATGGTGATTTCCAACAGATTACATTTAAGATTTAAGGACTTTGAAGCTGTGCAAACCTTTCACAAGGTCTCAGAAGCATATGGGGGGTTTAGCTTGCTGTTTTCACAGGTTGAAATATATTTATTACATAGATAACAGTATTTTAGAACCAGTACATGAACTACACAATTGATAATATAGTACACATAAAGAGGAACAAGTATTTGGGAGGGTATAAAAGATGCATTTGAGTACATTAGTATATATATTGGTGAAGGAGGCTTATGGAAGCGAAGTATTTGGGTGTAGCTGTTTTTTGTGTGATGGTATTACAACAAGGTATCTTGCTACTTATGTGGTGGAGAATAGAGAGACGTGTTGTGGAGGAATAGTACAATAAAGATGAGATGGAATACCCAGTCTAGTATCATAAGATGGGTGGAAAGAGAGAAAGAGAGGTGAGAGGATAGGTGAAAGGAGAATTGAACAGAGAAAAAGAAGGGGATAGAAGAGGTGGTAGGAAGGGGGGTTGGTATGGGGGTGCAATGGGAGGATCAGGCATCTAGTATTTTTATCTCCAAATTCCAACGCATATTATTAGGAGGCTAACTTTGGCTCTGGGCGACATGCAATGACCCACTTCATCCTTCCCCTTTACTTGATGATGATACTTTCATTGTAAGAAGTTGTAATCAGCTTTTTTTTTTTCTTGAACATGAGGAAGACCAGTACCTGGGTGAATGTATTGCATAATGAATGTCGACTATGCCAGTCAGAGACATGTCATGGCAGTAGCGGTCGGTGGTGGGAGTTTTATTTATTTATATGTGTACTTACCTGTAATCGCCCGTAGTTTACTACCCCCCGCCCCACGTCAGCGCCCGGCGGCATTCCCACCACCGACCGCTACTGTGTCATGGGCTATATAACCCCACCCCCCCACAAATAAATACATATCCAGGTGAAAATAAAATGGAAGATCGTGTTTAGAAATTCCCTCATTGTTTGGTTTGATTTTGTTTATTTATTATTTCTGTAGCACCTTGACTCTTTTCCAATGATCACCACAAAACAAGACAAAACAGCAATATCATATTGTTCAATGTTTGTAAAAATGAAACTAATGTATCCTCTAGATAAGCGGGTTGTTCGTGGCCCATGATGTTTATGTTAGAGCTTACTGTAAATGAGTACATGGTTTCAACTGAACCAGCTAACAATATTATACTCATAATTTTATTCCAACAGTATTGTAAGTTTTTAGATGGGTATTTTCTTCATTTCCTCTTCAAATGAATGTACATTTAGTTAAGGAGATGTAATTACAGCAAACGTGCACGTTTCATTTAATTCAGCTGTCTGGATGTGTGTGTGTGTGTTTCTTTCATTCCTAACAATGAGCCATCTGATGTTTTCTGGCTTGATTCATTAAATCTGTGCACGGCCAGCTGTCTCTACAGAAGATGTGCACTGTAGCAGGACTTGTTGTCTTTGGCAATTGCAAATGTGATAACCCATTTGCTAGTGTAGGTCATGTTGTGGCAATGTTTACGCTTCTGGAAGGCTTCCCAGAGTCATCGGGAATTATATGCAGTTTCATTAGCACGCTTTTGGTTCACGCAGTGAAGGCAGTAATTGGCACCATCGGAAGTGCAACCCCTCACTGAATACATCCATCGCAAGTGATTACAAGCTTAGCCTCTGATGTGGACAAATAGAAACATTCCATCGCATGTTAGAATTTATTTATCTTTTTTGTTGCGACTCAATAGGGAGTGTAAGGGCGGTTATGTAAACCGGCTGCATACATTGTGTGTCTGCTGCTTCCATGTTTATTTCGATTAAATGTGGTTACAACACAGGAATGGGGTTCAACAGAACCCTGGTATGTATATAACACATCCTATTTCAATCGAGACTACATTTCATTCCGTCTATAATTAGCTTTCGAAGATGCCACACACAAGAAAAAAACATAAAACCGTTTGGTTTGGCTTTATTATGTGGAAAGGCACAGACAAAACACTACAGAACACACCTTTACATGGACATATAAAAACATTGTAAGTAAACATGCACACACAGGAACTATTGAAACCGGCACAGCATGCTGACCCATGCAAAATGACAGGCACCAGGTGCACAAAGGCATCTTTGCAAACACTTTTTCGTTGTGTGCATTGTACTCTGATACCTAATATCTTCGGATCTAGTTTACGCTATATAAAAGTCTAAAAAAAAAAAAATGTGCTCATTAAGTTAGAGTAGACTCAGGGGCATATTATCAAGGGCAGTATCGCCACTTTTTGCTGCTAAAGCGGCGATATTTTTATCGCCCTATTAGCAAGCTGTCGCTAACAGCTGTTACCGCCAGCTTTATGGCGAAAGCGGCCGTTTTCTTGCCGCTTTGCATGTCAGCGATAATTATCGCTAATGACATTCAAAGTAGGCGTTCCCAACTAAAAGCGACTGAAAACAGTCACAAACACAACTACCCCCTATTAGCAATGCCCGCGAAGCGATAAAATAAGTCGCGCTAACCGCGATTATCGCTGGAATTAAACATCTCTTTAAAACTTGACTTAACCATTCTAGTCAATGGGAGGTGGATTGTAAGGTTAAGTCTTCACCTGCCTATTAGCAAGCTTTTCATTAGCGCGTGGAATTTATCGCTGGATTTCGCACGCTATTGCTGGGTTTCGCCGCTATCGCTGGATTTTCTATTGCCTTGGAGATAAGCGTTGATAATAACACGGTATCTCCGCGATGTAATCCAGCGATAGCCGGCGATAAAAAGAACAGCGCTAAGTGCGCTTTGCGATAATTATCGCACATCCTTGGTAATATGCCCCTCAGTGTTTTAGAATAGGATGGGACTGATCTTTTTAATTAAAAATTGGCTTTGGATATGGAGACTGGGATGGTAGGAGAAACCATCCTGCACCAGGCTGACTGGACTGATGTTACATCTAAGGTCGTGCAGACCCATTGCTTCTTTGTTGAGAGCAGGGAAGCTAGGGAGTCTACCTCCACCCCGAGAACACTGTCTTTAGATTGGTTTGTTTGGTGGAAGATGATAATGAGAAGCTCTTTATAATCTTCTTTCATACTTTAATTGTTTGCTCCTTAGAATAGCAGACCAGACCCTATCCTGATGCTTCCTGAGAGAAGACTTCTTCTCGACTCTGCTGATTACCACAGACTAGAGTGTTAAGCTCTATGCTTGAATACTCAAACTCCTTCCATTGAACCTTAAATCTGGTTAATCTGATGCTGACACCTTCCTCATAGAATGTTCCCTAAACACTTTTGATACTTTATTCAGAATAGGGAAGGCCTTTTATGGAACCTGTTTGGGTGATATTTTGTTTGTTGTATGTGATACTATTTTGCTTTTTCTTTCTTATAAAATATAAATTCACCCTGCATGATCCTTTTTATATCTGTGCTATTATTAAATGTTTTCTTCAGTTCTGCTGATTAGTTTAACTGTAATCTGAAATAAATTGTTAATAAAATACTTAAGGTCTGGACACCATCCTCTCTGTTATTTGTGTGGCACCACATTGATTTCACTGTACTTGAAATGCATTGCTGATGTTAGCTCCTTTCTTACACTTCAAATCAACAATAAAAGGCCGGTGCGACCAGTGGGGGATTCTGTTTGATGGCTTCACTGAGAGAATGAGATTCAAGAAACCTTGCTCTATCTCCCCTTGGCCTCCACTTGAGGTGTGTCTGTTCAAGATAGAATGCACATCTACTCCCACACACTTCTTAATTTGTGCCAGTAGCCGTTGGTGACGGGCATCAGATTTCACTTGTTAGGGACAATGACTTATTTTTCATCATCAGATTGTGGCCCAAAAAGAGAGAAAAAGAAGAAATAAATAGAGAAAGAAAAATTAAGCAAAATAGTGATAAAGAGAGAAAGCAGGGATTAAACAAACCTATGCGAGTGAAATGAAGAGAGAGAAAGTGTAGGGTGCTGAAAGAGAGAAACAGGAGGTGGAATCAAAACTAGGCAGCCTTAGTATTTGGCAAACACTGCTTTTGGCTGTGCTGAAGGCAGATGCCTAAGACAATCCTTTGGTTCTTCCCCTCATTTTATTTATTTACTTATATATTTATTATTTATATATTGGCCAATTAAGAATTGCTCCGACTACGTCTGATAAATAAAGGGGATGCCTCTTAAATGAGGCACATCTTAATAGTCTGTTTTAGGCACATGTTGTTGTATAACATTTAGAAATTGCCAGTAAAATTGCAATTGCAGTTTTTCCTCTCTATGTAGATTATTGTTCTTGCTGCACCAATAATTTGGTCATAGGCTTAAATGTGGTTGCAAGTCTTGGTATGGCATTAATTACAGTAATAATCATCCAATGGCTGGTGTCCAAGTTCAATGACACAGCAAAGAATGGTTGGGAGAAGTGAGCCTAATATTGCCTTAGTGCAAATTGCATGAGTTCTGTGAAAAGCTGTAGATGTTTATGCCAAACAGAGATCTTTTAAAGCATAGGAAAAGAGAGCAATTGACCAGGGCCCCTGGAAAGTTAAGTTTACGTCTCACTTCTGTTTATTTCTCAGTCTCTGCCTTTAATATATATTTCAATATTTCTTGGCATCTTAAGACTTGAATATGCAGAAGATGGGTTATATTATTCTAAGTCGTTGTTAACCGGGCCCCAAAATCTAGTGTGAGTCCCACAAAACACTTAAAATGATACTGCTGCCAGAGCATCAAAAATATTTTATCCTAACTTATGCGAAACCGTCAGTAAAAAGGACTCTTTTGTATGCTGAACCTCTATGGCAAAAGGCTCAATTTGTATGCAATTGCCAGTTTGGATTACATCCAGAAGAGAACTGTTATGAGTCCAGCATTACCACATGCCTTCTGCTAAAATGCTCCCCCACTTGTGAGCGGCTGGGCCTATCCTAGTCAAACCAGGGACCACCCAAGACCATGTAGACATTGCAAGGTACTTGTTTTGATCTGTGCTTGTCACGTGCTATGCCCAGGTACAAAAGTGGGGTACCATTGTTGAGAGAAATTGGGTTGTTTGTTGAATAGGGTGTTAACCCTGTTCAAGCAACAGCCACAATCCCTGTCAGGGTTAACCACAAAAGTCACTATATTAACCTGTGTTAACCCTCATGTAGCTTAGCACAAAAGCAGTCAGGCTTAACTTAGAGGCAATGTTAAGTGACAATACAGCACAAGAAAAATCCCACACCCATTTAGAAAAATAGAGTACATTTTATTAAATTATCTGACACCAAAACAACAAAAATCCAATCAGTAGAACCAGAGTTTAAAAAAAGTTTAAGGTAAAAACTAGTGCCTAAAAGATTAACGCGTCAACCTCAGACATCTAGGGGAATATTTACAATAAAAAATGGTGCAGCGCCAAAAGCAGTTTTGCTGCACCGAGCTCCATCATTTAAAAAAATGCAGGGATGCGCAGTATTTAGAAGAATATGGGGCATCCTTGTGCTTTCCCCTGCGTAGGAACTAAAACAGCAGTATACCGCCAACATAGGCACCCTTGCACCATGGGGAAACAGCGTTTACAACGCTGTCATTACATAGCAAGACTATTACAACGCGGTCGTTACAACGACCGCGTTGTTAGTAAGCAATGCATTTACATCGCAAGTCATTACCACGACTTGCTGTAGGGGGCGCTGAGGTATTGGAAATTAATTCCAACACCTTCCCTACTGTTGCGCAAACTGGAGTGGGAATAGTAAATAATACTATTCCTAAGTCCAGCGCACCCCCTACAGCAAGTTGTTCTAATGACTTGCAATGTAAATGCATCGCGTACTAACAGCTAGGTCGTTGTAACAACTGTGTTGTAAACGCACGCGATGTAATACATCGCGTTGTAATGTACTATATTCTGCACCATGGTGCAACGGTGCCTGTGTTGCAGGGATGATTGTGTTTGTGCAAGTAGGAACACCTTCCTGCACAAAAACAATCAATAATGGTGTTTTGCTCCTTGTATGTGTGCTGCAGAATGCAGCACACATCGAAAGAGCAAAAAACAAAGAGAAATAAAAGTATTTCTCCTCGTTTGTGCCACTTTAAACCTTGCCCTGGAAAGGCGTTAGTTTTAGGTGCTGCCTCAGATTTACGAATCTTTGTAAATCTGGGGCAGTGTCAAAAAGTTATGGGTGTTGTGTGAGAGCACCCACAGCAACACCCATGCCACACCCATTTGACACAGAGTATTGTAGGAAAGAGGGCCATATTTATAAGGCCATGTAAAGCCACACAAAGTAGGTTTGCGTGGCCTGGCAAATATGGCCCAGCACACAGCGCCACCGGAGCATCAAAAAAAGTGACACTTCGGTGATGCTACAGGCTTGTAAATATGCCCCCTAGTTGCGTGAGATCGGGTTGAAGTTGAAAAATATGGCCGACTGCGATGGAGCGCGAGTCGGATACAAGAAGTGGATTGGGCCCGGTCAACATTTACAATCGAACTTAAAAGAAAGGCTGAAAAAAAGTTTTCTAAGAAGGTAAAGTTCAGTGTCGCAAGGCTGCAGCTGGTGTCAGAGAAAGGAGCATCACTCTATATTCCTTTTGTAAATTGGTCATTATGACAAAAAATATAGATGAAAACATTGTCACCAATGGCTATTTTTTCCACTCAAACTAATTTTCATTATTTCACTAATTGAATCATACGTTTCTTAGGGAACAATTTGAGGAATCCACACAAAGAGTCCCTTGCTGAATTTAGAATTCTGTATACGTTTCAGAAATGTCTAGCTTTGCAGGATCACCCCGTTGTTTCACACTTTCTCCACCACAAACTGCTATTAGGTTGAAACCACAAAAATTAGGAAAACATGGACTACTTCATAGAAAAATGCAAAACAGTGATAATAAAATGGTTTTCTTTTGCAACTCTGCTTTTCTCTGAAAGCTGGCAAGATAGTGACCCCAGCACAGCACAAAACGTTTTTTGAAACAATTTTTAGAAAAAATATATACTTTCTTGTATAGCACTATTTTCTGATTATTCCCCCAGAAAACAAAGG
>CAWUFW010027292.1:0-27804 GCA_963921515.1 Calotriton arnoldi | reverse complement strand
CAACTGGCCCCGTGTAGGAGAGTAGGATCTGCCTCTTATGTTGCCCCCACTTTTTTCTGATGTTTACACTGGTTTCTGGCTATAGTCTGGCTGGGACCCTGCCAATCAGGGCCCCAGCCTCTCTGTTCTCTCTAAACGACTTGGAGTGCACTCTAGGTGCACTAGTGATTGGATACTGTGGCACCTTATGAGTCCCTAGTATATGGTACCTTAGGTACCAAGGGCATAGGTACTTCACAGGCCTACCAGGGGCTGAAGCATGTATTATGCCACCCCTGGGAAGCAGACTAAATCTGACACCACAGGCCTGCTACTGCAGCCTGGGTGAGGAAGTGCTAGCACTCCTCACTGAGATATAGGTTCCCTGTATCTCTCCTGCACACACATTTAAACTTATCAGTCACCCCTAAGGCAGGCCCTATCAATCCTGAGGGCAGGGTGCTTAGTTCCTATGTGAGAGGGTGCCTCTGCCTGAGCAGGGCCCCGCTGCAGCTCTCAGAGTCTATCCTCTGGGGCTGTTTGTGAATGCAGTCAAACCATATACTCTTAAGTGCATTATATCCTCGCTGTAAATGCTAACTTTGGAATGGCTGCATCAAAACATGTCGTGTTTGGTGTCAAACACTTTGGAATCATACCCCCACACCAGTAACTGGTGTGGGAGTATGATCCCACCCTTCTAGAGGGATAGACATGTAGCTACGGTGGAAACGGGGTAGAATCCTGAAGAGCCCTGGCATCACAAAATGGATGCCACCAGTCACAGACACTGGGCTGCCCTCCTGCTGTTGACCGACACTCGCAGTGGAGGAGGCCCAACAATAGGTATCCTGTCCCAAGGGGGTGTGACCACCTCCCAGACAGGGTTTAGTGTATTGGGGCTGGGTGGGTGCACTCCTAGAGTGCTTTGAAGTCCTGCACTGGGGGAGCAGAAGGCTCCTCTGTGCATACACCAGTTCAAACCGGCTCAGGGGCTACCTGCCCCTGCTCTGGCGTGAAACTGGACAAAGGGAAGTGGGTGTAGCCACCCACTCCCCTGACCCTCCCATAGGTGGGGTCATAGAGCTAGTCCCTCCCTTCTTTTTAGTATAAGAGGGGGAACCGGTGCATTGCAACCTAGATACCCCTGGACGACGCTCTAAAGAAGAATCCCGGACCTTCGACGTTCCACTACCTCTGGAAGACTGAAGAATCTCCCTTGGAGTCAAGGAGTGACTCCCCTGCTTGGCAGGCACCAAAAACTACAACGACGGTCGCAAACTATGCCGCTCCCGCCGGAGCCCGAAGTTCCTGCAGCCCAGAAAGAGGATTTCCTGACTTCTCC
Source organism: Calotriton arnoldi (assembly GCA_963921515.1). Lineage (NCBI taxonomy): Eukaryota > Metazoa > Chordata > Amphibia > Caudata > Salamandridae > Calotriton > Calotriton arnoldi. The sequence goes on along the minus strand of CAWUFW010027292.1, from coordinate 26,480 downwards.
AAGGCCATCGTGAGTCCCCAGCAAAGCTGAGGCAAGTGGACCCCACGAGTGATGAGGAACTGCAGACCCTGGGTACCGTGCACTATTTTCGAGTGCAACCCCTTCACGACGTTCTACAAACTTGTGCTTTAGACCACATGTGGTCCCAACCTCTAGCAGAGATTCCTCCCGAGATCAGAGGCCTACCCCATCCTGAGTGACCGTGGGCCTCTGTTGAGTGAATCCTCCTGAGGTGTCTTCGCGATCCCTTGCCAGCCGGCTTGTGGGTCCCCTGAAGACTTTTCTACAAAACCCAAGGGCTCCCCTGGTTGCTCCAGGCCTGCCCTGACCTACCCTCGCTGGGTAAGTCCCTCAGACCTTGCTGGTCTGCACCATTGACTTTTTATCCTCTCCACGAGACTTGCTGCTACCAAAGCTTGTTGGCTCCAATCGGGTCGCCGACACCGCAGTCAGCTGAAGACTTCGTAGGACACGCTGAATCCAGCTCCTGGTTATCCTCGACGCCTCCTGGACCTCGTGGTCGAAGAGTCAAGACACCCGTGAACAACCTGAATCTGTCAATGACGGTGGGCATTCATCTTCCTTGCCCCGGGTCACTGCCAAGTGACTTTGAACACTGTCCCCTCTGCTTTCAAGTCTTCCTTCTTCCGAATCCAGGCTTGGATTCCACCGGACACTTCTCCTGTCGCCGCAAGCAGCAAGTCTTCACTGGCTCCCATTGAACACGACGCCGCGACCCGACACCAAAGGACACCTATGCACCCGGCCCCCCTGGGTGAGGTAACTTCAGCACTACGGTGCTCTTGTGGGTGTTGGCCCTAGAACTACTTACCCTGTAAGTGGCTTGCTTGTAGCTACTCCAGAAGTGCCCTAAAACTCCTATTTTCCAAGTGCGATTATCGCATCTGACTCATACAGGGCTCGCGGCGGTGTTAGACCCACTGCGTCCTTCACCCTTGTTATGTTATGTTAAGAGTGGATTTATAAACGCGCAACTCTCAATGACAAATCTATGAAGCTAGAATAGAAAGATACAGAGGCCAGGGAGGAACAAACGTTCCCGAGGCAGAAGGCCATTAAACTACTGTCTGGAACAGCCAGGTTTTCAGTTGTTTTCCTAAATGCCATTATACTTGAGGCTTGTCTCAGCGATAGAGGTGAGCTTGTTCCAGAATCTAGCCACTTGCACTTGGAACGGCGTCCCACCACGGCGGGCTCTGAGACACTTAGGGATGACAAGTAGATGATGATGTGCTGATCCTAAGGGAACGGCCGGGTATGTAGTAAGAGACTCTTCTGCGGATATACGGCACTACATGCCGTGCAGAGCTTTCAAAAACAAGGACCAATGCTTTAAAGTATTCTTCATGGACAGAGCAGCCAGTGATTCTTCAAATGGTGGGAGATCCGGTCTCTAGGTCCAAGTCTCAAGACTGCTCTGGCTGCACGTTCTGCCTGCGACTTGCAGTCTATTAAGGATAGACTCTGGAAGGCCCAGATAAAGCCGTTGGCACCAGTCAATCTGGAGGTGACAAGGGCCTGAATGACCGTCTTTCTGTGAGGAGTCGGTAATAAAAAGAAACCTACGGAGCATTTTCAAAAACCCGAAACACGTACCCGCTACCGGAATGTACTTGAGGTATCATAGATAAAGTGTCATCCATTTCCTCCCAGATTTTTTACGATCTTAACAGCTGACTGGGAGACATATCCGAGGGCCACCATTGCTTCCAGGCGTCCAGAGGGGTGTGCCAAAGAAAATAATTTCCGACTTTCCGGATTACATTTGAGATGGTTATGTGTCTGAACCAAGCAAAGATATCTCTCAATTTATTAATCTTTTCACCGTTAGCTCACTCCCCCTTCTTGCAAGTGAACAGCAGTTGCGTGTCGTCGGCATAGGACCATAATCTAGCCTCCCTGCCTCTGCCAGGGTAGCCAGAGCCATGTACAAATTGAAAAGTACAGGGCTCAGGATAGATCCTATGGCACACCGATCTTCAAGAGGCGGCACCCTGGCGAAGCAGGGGCGACCAGACCTCTTGATTTCTGTCCTCCAAAAAGGGAAGAGAACCACTTCAACACCGTGCCTTCCCAGGTCCACACTTTCCATGACCTCTCTGCAGAAGGAGGTCATGGGGTACGGTGAACAAAGCACTGAGAGGTCTAGAAGTACCAGGACAGCTTTGCCGCCCTTATCCAGGGTCTCCTTGATGGAATCAGGAGACCTCCAACTAGGCCGTCTCTGTGCTAAGGTTGTGCCTAAAACCGGACTGACTTGGGTGAAAAAGATTATTGGCTTCAGCAAGTAAACTGAAATCACCATGTCAACATATTTCTCAATGTCTTTGCAAGAAAGGACAGTAAGAGATTAGTCTGTAGTTAGTTAAGCCAAGGGATCAGCCGTAGATTTTTTCAATAAAAGGGATAATTTTTGCACTTCAACTTACTGGGACTTGACCGCTGAGAAGAGACACGTTCCAAGCGTTATTCACAGTGGTGTTCAGAACCTCTGCCATTGAAGCCAGGAATTTGGCAGGAGCACGGATCCACGGGAGAGCCAGATTTAAGGGCCTTCATTATTGATGAACGTCTCCAGGGACATGGGAGGGAGAGATGGAGAGGGTGGCCCTCCCGTCCTCGTTCGGGGACGGAGCTAAACCATCCCAGCTAAACCATCAAAAGGAGAATTAAGATTGTTATAATCTTCGTATAGAAGAAGTTGTGCTCAATCCAGACAGCAGAGAGAGGCCTTGTTGCAGCCCTAGGTGAAGAGGAAACACTGATGCAATTTCTTTGCTTTTATTTCCCCTGCGGACTCGTTTTAGATGCCGAAGCTTTTCTTTGCTTCCTGTATCTTTTTATGATATTCTCTTAGGGCCTCTTTATAATTCCTTTTATTTTCTTCGTTAAAATCTTTCCTCCATACTCTTTCTGGCGTTTACAGTCCTTTCCTACACAGTCGCAAGGTCTCGTTGAACCAGGGGGCTGAGCATCTAGTAATTCTAGTAGAGCACGGGGTTGCAGGGGCAAGGGACAGAGTTCCACATGCGATATCCAGTTAACGAGGGACTCAGCATCCTGCTCTATATTGCCACTTATCCTGAGAGGTGTTGGTCGAGTTCATATTTGAGGGCAGCCGAGGTGATCTTGTGAAAAGGCCTATAAGTAGAAGATGGCGTTTAACCTGAATCATTAGAGTTTCATTAGCTTAGGAAACTTAAACCCACCAGATAATGGTCAGACATACAGGAGCCTCTCTGTCTGGATATAACAGTTGGCAAATACTTGGTCCAGAGGGTGTATTTAACATGCGTGGGAGATGAGACATATGGGAGCAAGATTCAGTGCGCCAGAGAGTCTACTAGGGAGACAGTCTCTGGGGTGTCCTGATTATCCCATGTGTAGTAAAATCCACCCAAGACAAAAAAAGTTTTAAATCTGGAGGCCACTGGCGATAGCGTCACTGATGAGCTTCAAAGCCCTGCATGGCCCGGTGGTCTATATATAAGGACTCCGGCTATGCACTGATGAGATAACGTGGCCTGAAAACAAAGGCACTCCAGCCCCAGCGATTTCATTCATGGGGATGCATTGTTATATATCCAGATTGCTAATAGCCAACTCCACCTCCTTACTTCAACGCGGTCCTTCCTAAAAATGGTGTGATTGGAATGGCTGTGGCTATAGTTGGATTGACGTATCAGATAGCCAAGTTTCAGTCAAGAACAGAGTCCGGCTTGATCTCACATAACATATCATATATGTGGATATCATGTTTGTTTAAAGAGCGGCAATTAAACAAGCAACAGCATTGATGTATTCCTGTTTCTTAGACATTAAACTCTGACTCGGGGCAGACTTTATCTGTGCATTGGGCGCTAATGATCTATTCAGGGTGTATTTGTAGTTTCCCAGCTACAATACTGACAGCGTGAAAGTAAGAGATCGTTTTCCCAGGTCATCAACATTTTTGCATAGGAGTAGAACCAACTTTATAAGTGTCTCTCTATCGTATGTTACTACCTGCCTTGGTTGCAGTACAAGACCGTCCGAGTGTCAGCCCCGGCCACCTCCCGGGACGCTGACGGAGCTTGCCTTTAGCGCGCCTTCGACGCGCTCCTTCTGCTTAGCTGCTGGCAGGACCCCATCATTTTAAATGCCGGGCCGAGCCGGAAATGGCCAGATCCAGGAGGAGGAGCCACGTCCCTCACAACAATCGGTCACTAAGAGACCGTGGTGGACAGAGGACTAGCAAAAGATAAAATAGTGTGAGCAGGCAAGCAGAAGTAGTAGTACAGATAAAAACCACAATACAAGTCTCTAAAATGATTTTAATTCTTAAAGCCACAATACAAGTCTCTAAAATGAATTTAAGTTTAAGAATGCCCTGAAAACTGGCAGTAAACTGTCTCATGCGCACAGGAAACCGTCTGGCGTGCTGCTTCAGTCTCTACCCTTAATGCGTTCTTGCGACTCGTACTGGGTTCGTGGCGGTGCTCTCGCCTCGAACACGCAAGGGACCTTTAACATTGAAATCTCAATCACGTCCTTTCGCATAGACTCGTACAGGACTCGCACCGGTGTCTGAACACCGCGTCCGTCCCCTGTGGGTCTCCTGCAACTACCTGGGGTGGTTCTTGGGGGTCCCTCGATTCTATATGCTCTAGGCCCAGGTCTAGTCAAGCTAAGGTTGTGATCCTTGATTGTGCTTAACTTATTGTAAAACATTTGATTTGTACATATGTTCCTGACTTCTAATCTCATAAAGAGATTAGTAGAGAGTTGTTTAGTAATAAATACATATATATTTGATATATATACCTGTGTGGTGTCTTTTCATTTGGTGATTCAAGAGATTGTGTGGTAAAACAAGCTGCTTTACATTCCTCCAAGACTTAGCCTGAAGGCTGCTCTCCACAGCTACCACTAGTATAGCTTTCTATAAAGGTTGTCTTAAACCTACCTACCATAAGAGTCGAATTGTACTGGTGCAAGGTGTCCACTTTAATTAGTGGCCAGCATATACCAGGCCAACTTCTCACACCCCGACAGACAGCCACCTCCCAGTCATACTGCCAGCCAAGTCTGAGTGTTGGTCACCCTCACACACACATGTCTCTCCCACAGTGGTACCATGGACTGCCCATTTTTGACGCCCTGAGTGTGTTGCTGACCATGGCAGGGTACTGTACCACACATTCCCAGTGCTGGATGTCATGTCCCTCACCTGCACTTTGGAGTGGCCACTGGCCTTGCTGTTCACTGCTGTTTGCCCCTTGCCTGTGCAGCTTCTCATGTACCTCACCTGCACTTTGGACTGGCCACTGGCCTTGCTGTTCACTGCTGTTTGCCCCTTGCCTGTGCAGCTTCTCATGTACCTCACCTGCACTGTGTCCTGGCCACTGGCCTTGCTCTTGTCTGACTTTTGCTGCATGACTTTGTGAAATGTAAATAAAAAGAAGATATTTACTCCTGTTGTCTGCCTTGTCAGTGTCCTTGCTAAATAAAGGGTTACTGTGTGGGTATTGTTTACTGTGACACATGCTCTATTTTCCACTTCAACTTTGCCAATGTCTTGTTTCCTCTGATCATGTTGTTTCAACTTTTGTGTTCCAGACTTCTGCTTCTGTGTGTGTTGGCTTGGTAGTATGTGTGTTTGCTGGGGACTGATTGCCTTCCTGGGTGTGTTGTTGTGTGTGTGATGTTTAGATTGTTGTTGTGTGTGTTCATGGTGTGTCACTAATCTCTGTTTGTAACTGGTATGTGTGTTGTGCACACACAGGCTTGGTGTGCATGCAGTGCTGTGAGTTGATGTTGCCTTGTCCTTGCCTGTTGTGCACCCCCTGATGTTTGGCTGTTGTAGCATGTTGATATCTTTGCCTGTGCATGTGTTGTGACTGATGTGGCTGTGTGCAGTGTTTGTGTTGTGTTGTGTCATGCAGTTGACAGTTGCTCTGTGTGTGGTGTTCTATTTTCCTGTCAGTGTGTGTGTGTTGTTGTTGTTTGATTCAGGTGTGTTGCCATTGTGGTGTGCCTTACTTGTGTGTCTGTCACATGGACTGAGGTCTATTGTGGTTGCCATGCTTGTTTTATGTGCATCCTTGGTGTTTTCTCCTCTCACATTTGATGTGTCTATGGTCATGGTTGTGCATGTGCAGACATGTGGTACACTGTGGCACCATTTTGAGTGGATGGGTGTTGTGGTATGTCTGTCTATGTGTCAATGTGGGCCCATTTCTGCCTTTTGTTCTCCATTATTGTTTTTAGTGGATGCACTTCTTATATGTGTTGTGGTATGTTGTCTGTGCATTTTTCATGACTGATGTGGTTGTGTACTCCTGTTGTGTCTGTGCTCCCATTGGATTTGCACTGTTTAGATGCACAGGTCTTGTCTGTTGTTGTAGTAGTTCTGTGTGTGTGTTTTGATTGTGTTCTGTGTTTGACTGTTGTTTTTGTGCGTACAGTGGTACTGCCATACCTGTGTGTATGTGTGATGTTTGTGGATACCACCCAGGGGGTGTGTTTGATTGTCAGTGTCTTGACTGGATATTATTGGCAAGCTTCTGTGTGTTTGTCACTGGTGTTGTGTGCTGCTGGTGTGATGGGTGTGGGGGTTGTGTGAAGGTTCATACTTGTGTTTGACTGTCATGGAGTGTTGCAATGGGCCCTGTGTGTTGTGCTGCTGACATACTCCTGTGATGAATTTGGATTCAGATGTGTGGCTGGTCAGGGTTGGACTTCATACCCTTCCTTTCATCCCTGTGCCTATTCATGGGTTGCCTTGCTGTCTCCCTGAGTTGTTGCAGTGAGGTGACTGTGGTTTGACTTCACTCACTGTGACTGCCATGTGTGAATTTTTGGGTGGGGTGGATGTAATGTGTTCCTTCCCTTGCATGTGATGTACACATTTTTGGTGTTTAGCTCCTTGCCATTCCATTTGTGTGCACCTGACTTTGAGTTGCCTATTTGTTGTCCTACATTGCTGTTCGCATGTGGTCTGTGTTTGTTGCTGTGTGTCAGTGTGGGGTATGTCTGTGTGACTTGGCAGGCTGTGTGTCCATTGGTGTGTTTGTTCATTGTCTGTGTGTGTTTAATTTGTGCTTGGACTCAGTTTACTTGCCATGAGTGTGGTGTTGTTGTGGTGTGTGTGTTCCCCTGGCCCAGTGCTTGTACGCTGTGTGTTACTCTGCAGCCACACCTGATGTGGCTGTCTCACTAGTTGTTTGTTGTGTGGTGCAGTGTGTGTGTTCACCTGGCTGCTTTTTGGGCATGTGGGGGCACAGGGAGCTCACGTGGCATGTCCCTTCATGGTGTGGGTGGGCCTAGTGTGTGAGGTGTGGAGGTGTTGCCCTGTGTACTTTGGGCACTGCCCCTGCCTAGCGCTGGCCCAGCCTACTACATTGTGTGCATTTGTTCTCGCGGATTCACCGCTGCGGTCACGTGGACTGGGCATTATTTCAGGGTCGCGGACATAGTGGCCTGGGTGTGGAGGGGTGGCCTTGTGGCAGGTGGGACATGTGTGGCTACACCTGTGGTTGTGTTCCTGTCCCCACGAGGGTGTCTGGTGGGGGCAGGCACCTTACATCGGACAAGTATTTGTGGGTTGTGTTTGTTATCGGAGTTGTGTGATGGCATACCTGCGTCGGCGTCCGCGACGGTCAATGGCTTGCTGTAGGTGTATCATGTACAGCGCCGGGTAGACGTGTAGTGCAGGGTCCATGGCGGTCGAATCCGGGTATCGATTTGGTGCTCCGCTATGGTGCTTCCGTATGCTCAGAATGGCCGGTTTCTCCGCTGCGGTAGGCCTGGCTGTTTCGCGCATCCTAATTTGTACGGAGGGAGGGACGTCATCCCGCACGGCGGTGGCTCTCGATTGGTTGTCTCCGCCACGGTGGCGGGCGCGTTTGGATGGCGGTGCACGTCGGACCGCGGCGGACGGACAATGGGCTGTGTTTGGCCATTGTAATATGGCGGACGGGTGCACTGCTGCTCACGGGCGGAAAACAGCATTTTCTCCCACCGCCAGCATCGCGGAGGTGCATCCGCCAGTCATCGTAATGGACCCCTTATATTTTTTAGTTTTCTCATTATATACATTAAATAAAATTCAATATTTAATCTATTAAAAAAATCAAATACATTGAGTAAATATAGTTAATAAATATACCTTTAAATTAATTCTTTTGACCAATATTTTTACCATTCTTATTACTTAAAATTTAAGAAAGAATTAACATTTTATATTCATAATTCCATAAAATCATAAATTTTACACACATTAATTATTAAATTTTAATTACATAATTATTTAGAAATTTATTTTAATTTTTATTTTATAAATCTAAATTAAAAAAATATTACATTATATTTTAAAACACTCCCCAGCCCTCTTCCCTATAAACACAAATTTGCACTCATTAATTAAATATTTAAATTTAAATTTGAAATTTTCAATTTAAATTTATTTTGTTTGTTTCTAATTTTAAAATCTCCCCAACATCATCCCCTATAAACCAAACATACCATTGCTAATAACTCTATTTTTTAAATATACAATTTTATTTTTAAATGACATTATAAAAAGGCTGATTCTTTTTAAAACAGGCCCCACCCTTATCCCCTAAAAACCCAACATAACAATTCTAACACAAAATTTTACATTCAATTAATTCTTTTTAAAAATTCCAAATTTGATTTCTTAAATTTTTTAAAACACTCCCCACCCTTATCCCCTACAAACCCAACATCCCACTCCTAAAACAACATTTCATAATTTAAAAATTCAAATATTTAAAATTTATAACAATAATTTTGAATTATTTTAAAAACACTCCCCACCTTTATCCCCTAAAAACCCAACATCCCGCTCCTAAAACAACATTTCATAATTTAAATTATCAAATATTTACATTTTAAAAATATATTTTCTCATTATTTTAAAACACTCCCCACCCTTATCCCCTAAAAACCCTCCAGTGCTCCTAAAATTTCTATTACAAAAAAAGTTTTTTTACAATATTCAACAACTATTATTACATAAAAAACAACAATATTTTAATATAAAACAATACTATAACGATATTTTTAAAAAACAATATTTTATACATTCTATATTTTTTTCCCGATATTTTAAACAACACTAAAAAACGATATATTTTTATTACGATATTTTTGATTCGATATTTCATACTTCAATATTTTTACCAAAAAAAAACCGATATTTTTAACATCGATATATATAACATCGATATTTTAGTATTTTCAATATACTAAACTCGATATTATTGTATATCGATATTAAAAATTCGATATTAAGACTAGTTACCGTTTCACACACCCTTTACCCCACAACAAGACTGTCAACTAGTCCACTTTACTATTCTTTCTTAAACTGCAAAGTTAGAGAATTTTGTAAACATCAATCCACATGTTAAAGGAATAAACAGAAATTTGTCAGTAAATACAGCCTGACATTTGCCCGCTATTCTTGAACACATAACACTTGTGACAAGCTGAAAAAAATATTTAAAGGCATTAAAGGCATCTTTCTTTCCCATTCACCTTCTCAACACAAGGTCATAATAAGGCTGGGATGTGTGTGTGATAGTTTGCTAGACTTTGTGCACTTGGTCTTAGGCTGGTTGTGCAAGGGTGTGAAGTTGGTATATTTATGGTGTTCTTGTGGTTGGTGCTGTAGAGGAGATACATGGTGTTCTGTTGCTCATTATCTCAATAATTCTGTTAAAGAGGAAAGTTTTTCCATTATCAGTACCCAATTTTTTGATGTAGAAAGGGTGAAGGCTAGACGCAGCATTACCGGTATTGATACACATGTCCTACATTATGACTCAGTGAATTAAGTACATGGTGGCCAAGGTGGAGAGAGACTTACTGGACGAAAGCATCTGACCAAGTATATATGCCTCTGTAAATGAATTAAATTATCTTGGCTTGTCTCAAGTGGGCCTACAGGTGAATCAGAACTTTGGCATCCTGCGTTCAGGACAGTACCCACCACTGGCTAGAAAGTGAGAGGTGAATTTCTTATGTGCATCACATGTCAAATGTTAACATCCAGACACCTAGGGCCATATGTACAATGGAAGTGGCGGAGCGTGTCCTTAGCCTCCTTGGCTTAACGTGTCACTCTGCCACTTCTGAAATGCAGGACTGATGCCAGGTTAAGACCAGGTTTTCCCTGGTCTTAATTCTGGCCGTGCTTCCTATTTACGCCTCCCTTGTAAATAGGAGGCAGCATCAGAAGCAATGGAACACCCATTGCCCTCCCCTTTCACGCTAAGCATAGCGAGAAAGGGTGCCTTATTTACAAGGCAGTGTTAAGCCAAGTTAAGTGGCTTAATGGTGCCTTATAAATAAGGCGAAGCCCCTATCTCCACAGGAACGTCGAGAAAAGTGACGTTCCCGTGGCAATAGGGGCTTGTACATATGCCATCTTATTTCCAAACTGTATAAAACTCCTCCTACTATACAATCTTGTTTGAATGGGACGGTAGAGTGGTGTAAAGCTGGAGAAATTAGCACAGACACCACAAGTTATTTTGATATGAAAGATAGTTAAGACATCTGTGTACTAGGCTATGTCTTCAGATCACAATGAGCTTAAGAGGGCTTTCATCAATGACACTTGATGCATATTCATACACCACTGAAGGCTGGACGTCCTCAGATGGGGGAGACTGTCAACTCCTTACACAACAGTAACTATTTGAAAAGTAATGGCATATCAAAGAGTCTTTTCCCATACCTTTAGGTCCCACCTCAAACAATCCACTATGTATTGCAGTACCCAGATCGTAGTTTATTCTTGTCACGCCAGCCAGAGTCTATGTATCCTCTAAACTGTTAATTCACATGCTTCTTCATAAGATTCGCCCACTGATGTGCTTAAAGAACTCCCTTCAGTATCTATTTTTTGTATTAACCCTATTATTGTACTCCAAGCTACCCAGAGGCAGTCCTAATATAATTTATTTTAGCCTCAACTGCCATCTCAGAGCCATCTAGGCCAATTTAAATACTGCTCCTGCAAGTGCACTTCATGTTAGTGTAAATATGCACCAAACAGCCTCCTAAATAGCCCCCAAGCATTCCCAAAGCTATACTAAAGTATAGTTTACAAAATACTATGTGCTGGGCTAGCTCAAAAAATATTGTGGCAGAATTCAAGCAAGACTTGGCACATATGGAACCTCAAGCAGCAGCCTACCCAAAAAAGTGATCAGAGTGACAGCAGCGTTGGTGTGTGATAGCATCCACTTCACACTGTCAACCATCATCCGGTAGCCTGGTCATATTTTACCATCAGACAGCTCATGAAGACTAAGTAAGCCTTCGGACAGAAGTGAAGTCACACCAGGAAAAATCATAAAGTAGCCTGAACAGACAGAGAATCATCATATACCAGCCTGATCAAACCATGAATCATCATTCAGCAGCTGAACACACAGGGGCCGATTCCGATTCGGGCCGGAAATCTCTCCGACCGAGCCGGACCCGGAGAGATTTCCGACCGAATCGGACCCGTGCAGCCCGACCGAACGAGTACGATGCGTCCGTATGCTATCGTACTCGAGTCGGTCGGACTCCCATTGAAGTCAATGGGAGCCGGTCGTACAACGCGTATGCGGGCTCCCATTGCCTCAATGGGTGCGAGGCGAACAAGGGCGCCCCCTACAGCGGGTACGTGGCGAAGCGACTCGCGCCATACACGCACAGGTAGGGGGGACCCATGGGTCCCCCCTGTGTGCGACTCGCGCGGCTACTCGTACAGGGGGGTCCGACACGGACCCCCGAAGTACGGCTCCGACTGCTCTTTCGAGCCGGACGGCGCGTGTCGGTCGGACTGCTCGCGGCACGCATCGTACTTACCCGGCCGGGGAACGTCTCCATTGCGCGGTGCGAGTCGTGTCCGACCGAGTCGGTCGGTGCGGTTAGACCCGGGAACGAGTCGGTCGGAGCGGTTGGGACGCCCGAACGAGTCGGTCGGCGATTTCGCATCGTACTCGCTCGTCCGGACGCGCGTACGAATCGGTCGGGAAATAGGGCTCCGAATCGGATCCGGTTATGCCGAATCCGATTCGGAGCCCTACCGGCCGAGATCGGAATCGGCCCCACAGTGTACCATTTCACAGCAACCTCGACACACAGTGAATAATGAGACAGCATGCTAAACAAAGTAAACCTCTGGACATCAACCATATGAGAGTAGACTGGCAATGCCATCGGCCAAATGATTATCAGGAATCACTAGGCAAAATAAAGCTGGTGGGATGGGGAGCCATGAAAAAGCAACATGAACACACAGTGGACATAATGAGGGCGAGATCATTATCATGCAGTTCAGGAAAGGTAGATTCATAGCCTGCTTCATGTTTAACCTTGCAAAAAAATATTACTTTTGCACCCACTGTGGAATACACTAACATCATCTAAACCAGTGATGCTCAATGTACGGCCCGGGGGCCGCACACGGCCCTCCTGACCTTTACATGCGGCCCCATGGGCAGCAGCAGCACTGGGCTGCCATTTACTTGACTCAGCACTAACATTAAAAAAAAGTTACATATACAGCAAGCACTTATTTAAAGGTTAATTGCAGTTTGGGAAAGGAAGTAACTAGGCCCTTAACTTTAGGAACACCTTCATTTTTAAAGACAGCCACTAGATATACATGCTCTGCTTCCCCTACACCCACTTTACACCCCCCGCTGGCATCAGTGTGGCCCTCGGTCACACCATAGGCCAAACTTTGCGGCCCCCGGGAAAATGTTTGTGAGTACCCATGATCTAAACTCTACTCTATATAAATTGTTGTGGCAGTTGTTGGGCATTTTTTAGAGCAAAATGGTTTGCAAAGTTTTCGGAAGTCTCACAAACAAAAGTACTCTGATCCCTGGTTCCTCACCAAGCTAGCAGTCATACTTAAAAAAACTGAGACTGGAACAGCAAAATAAAGATCAAGTCCCACATCTTTTAAGGCTGACAGTGCTAACTTAACTCGACCAAAGCACTGGCCTTTAGTTTAATATTCTCAGCCATTTGTTTGCTGAGGGGAAATGAACATAGTATTACAGCGCATGTAAAGATTAAACAAACTTGCAAATAGATCGAGGCATACTTTGAAGGGGAGGAGGACCCTGGGAGTGGGAACCAGGAGACAAAGAGAGAGGCGATGAACTGGAGTTGCGTGGATAGGCTGCACATAAAATGGAGAGAAAAGCAAGGAGGAGGCACACAAAAAACATGAGAAAGAGCAAGGTGAAAGCAGTGAAAATGAGAGAAAAACAAGGAGTAGGCAAACAAAATAACAGGGGAAAGAGCAAGAGAAAGCAGTGAAAATGAGAGAAAAGCACTTTGATTCAACTTACCCTTCGAGAAGTTGATTGCATGGAGTGCTTCTGCATGACTTAAAGTAATCCAAAAGTGGGTAGCCTAAAGCTGTTCTCTTTGACCCTGAAGCACCCCTGCAATGCTCTGTAAGTTTAAAAAATGATTGACAGAATGTGACCAGCATGGCATGGAGACACCTAGCAGCTATGAAAGAAAGTGAAACGCGGTGTGCCCTGTTGTCATCCCTCTTGCTATACCTCCACAATCCTCACCAATCGGTGTTTCTTGGCAGCTCTGTATGGTATGATTGTTTTCAGTTATCAAGATGAGTCATCTCAAGAATGAGACAGATACGCCTCGTTTTGCTATCTTAAAGAAGCTCTTCTAGCCCACACTGGTGCTAATCCTGATTGACGTGGCTTCGTAAAGAAAAAAACAATAACAAAATACAGTGCATGGCACTGCCTTGCATTACTTTCTGTCAGGTAGGCATTACATGGGCATTACATGGGTGTTCCCGTGCATACACCCATTTATTATTTGGTGTCCCTTACTTCATGGTCAATATTATTGTTATGAATGGTGGAATATTCCAGGCTATTTAAACATATAAGTGAGTTTTTTGTGCACAGTCCATCTAAAACTGAATTCCTTGAAAATGCTGTCAACTGTCACTATCAAGTAAATTAGGCACAAGAAGTAATTTTATTTGACTAAGATCACACAATTTAGCAATACAGGAAATCTGGGATTTGAAGCCAAGCTTCACTGTCACAAACATTGCACTTAAACCACTGACCAGATTAATGTATTTTTCTCAATCCCCTTTAAACCCAGAAGACAGTGTTTTTGTTCAACCCTGTAAAATGAATAGTAAACTGTGTTAAATAAATACAGATCACGGTCTAATCTGACACAATATCTAAATTAAAAGGTTCATAATGAAGGTAAGGGAAGGCAGGATGCCATCAGCTAATATCACTGACTGTCTTTCTAGAGGTGAGCGGGCCCCTGAAAGTTTGAGCCAGGCTTGAGCCTGAAACCTGTCTCTGGCTCAGCTCGAAGTCCTGTTGGAACCTTGATCCCATAACGAGCTGAGCTTTCATGTGGTTTCTGCCTGCCTTCTTTCCTCTACCCAGGATGTGTCCTTAGGGACAGGGCTGCTGACTTTGGAACTAGGGAACCAGGTTCAAGTCTCCGCAACAACTCCACATCTTGTGATTCTGGGCAAACCACTTAATTTCCCCATGCCTATAAACAATGAATGTGACCTTGTGTAATGTAAGTGGTGCTCATGTAAAGTGCTCCCATACCTTTGGGTCGAGTTCACACTATATAAAAACTGCAGAAAAAGGCACAAAGTAAAAACAAAGCCCTTAACATAAGGAAAGATAAATACCCATTTCCTAGATGATTTGTGCAAAGTTATATTTGAAAACCAGGATAAATTGCTGCTTCCCTGCTTAAATTGTGTGATCTTAGGCAAATGTTTTACTTTACCAAAACTCTTTTTTCTTCATGAATGTGTATGAAAGTACTTTCAAATATATGAAATGCGAATACCAGTTGTAAAAAAACCTATTGTATTTGATAGACTTTAATGTGACTTATTAACATCAATCCTTCAAATATACTTCTCTTGAATTATATCATATTTTAGATGATGTTTGTTATATGATTTACATAGCAAAAATATTAGGGCTAGGCTGGTGCACGGGCTCTAAGATCTGAGCCAGACCCTTGGCTAGCTCTCCTTGTCAATTTGTTGGCTCGCCCAACTCGAAGCTATTCAATGCAGTGGTTGAAGTGCATTTAAAAAGTATGGATACTGCCTTGGGGATGGGATCAGTAAGCGCAGAGGAGTAATCAAAGGGGTGGCTAAAAAGAGCAAAATATTCTGTAACTATTTTTTTGATCTCTCACGATCAGGTGACTATATATAAAATAACGCACTGAAAAATAAATAAAAGTTAAACCAATAAGTGGGAAATGCACTATTTTATGTTTTGAAACCTGTATTGGTTAATGCAATCACTACATATGTATATGTGTAGAACCAGAGGCACACAGAGTTTAATCCTCTTTGATGAAGCACAGAAAAGCAACTTGTGTATTTTTGGTGCTAGGAGGTCCCTGAAAGCACTGTGAACGTTTGTCATTATTTTAAACGTGCATTATAGATAGTATAATAATACATTTAGTTTAAAGATAGGAAGTGCTTCTAAAGTATAGATTTCATTATTATGCATTCTATACCTAGAGCAAACATTTTTTTATAATTGTCCTTTAAAAGCATGCACTCCATTGCACAGCTTGGAACACCCGTACAGTACCCTGTAAAAAGAAAATATCTTGTCATCAGGAAGCACCAAGTGATTCCATCAATTAGCACCTCCCAAGCAGCCTTTACATTTGCCAAGTAACCAAATGCACACATTTGCATTTCTTTGGGGAAGCGGACACTCTGACAAGAAGGCTTATTGCTTTTTAGCCCTCTGCCCCTCCCACTGGAACGCAGCACAGGAGACTCCCTTGCAAGTCAGCTGGGGAATCTAAATTGTGCAAATTAACTTTTGTTCTTTAGCTGAGAGGCTAAAATTACAGACAAATGCTGTCCGTTAAGACATCCATCACAGACAACAGAATTTTTAGGGCTAGATTACGGACACTCCTTGAAAATGACAGACAGTTGGTCACCCTACTTGAAATCGAGGTTCAGTGTCTTCAGTCCATATTTTGCGTACAGAATTTTACAGAGCTAATCAACAAAATTAATTTTGGATAATAGCATTTCACCTGGAACTACCACTCTGGGTGAAATTCCACTGCTTGCAATCAGGGCTTTAGACATTCCAGCAGTCTATCATGGACTTTGGTCTCTCAGCCAAGGAACAGATGTGGGTGAGGCTCCATGAACACAACAACACAGCAGAAGCAAATGGAGCAAAGGGGTGATTCACAGGCAGTAAGACATGATGGACCAGATTACAAAACATTGTTTCTTCAGCAGGATTTTCATAGGCAGTGCTTAATTTGCGCCGGTCGTTTCCTGTGCTCAGCACTGGCACTTAATTGGTTTCCGGTGCTTGGCATCCATACTTAATTATCACCACACTTATGACACTCTGCCACATGGTGGACCTGCTCATCTAATTTAGAGATGAGCAGAACAATGGTTGTTTATGAATACAATACACATTAAAAATACTAATACCTGCATCCCCAGCCATTCCTTTAACTTTGGGGACCTGGAATAATCTGACCTGTCACACTTGCAGGCGAGAGAGATGGTTAGTAGTTGTTTTGGTGCCGTCACTGGCAGCGCTGACGGGGCAATGGGTGGTGCAAGCTGCAGTGGCCTCCTGGTCAGGGCCCTGGCACATATTATTTTCCAAACTAAGCACTGTCTAAGCTAGGGCAGCCAAGGATTCAGTGTTTGCTCTAAACCCTCACACCACCCATGGGCTGAAATGAAGGTGTCTTACAGGGTCACATTAGAGGAGCCTACTTTAAACTGCAAATATGACATGTTTACTGCCCTTAAAAGATAGCGGTGAAGAGGGATGACTTTAACTTTTTTTAGGGCCTGATTTACATCTTGGTGGACAGGTTACTCCTTCACAACGATGACAGATATGCCATCAGCAGAAATATAAATCCTGTTATATCCTATGCTGGAGAGTGAAGAAAAACACAAAGTATGTGCACACTTAGAACTTTGGGTGTGCAAAACATGATAATACAGAATAATCTTTATTTACCACATTTCTATACTGCTGCCATTGTAAAAGAGTTCTGCCCGAAGTTATTTGAATTCCCAATGTCCTGTAATCAGGTGTTCAACTAGCTGCAGTTGAAGTAATTGTCAGTAACTGGCAGCAGCTGGCATCTGACAGCTGTGCCACAGTTAGAAAGGAGCAGGTGGAGGGTGGCTGGGAGTGGCTGCCTTAACCTTCACAGATCACAAGGATATAAAGCCACACCACGCTGAAGTTTGGAAGATAACAGTATTAAAAAGAGCCCCTTTGAAACCAAACATTTATCTCTGCAGAGGGTGGTGAAATGCTGCATTTGCTGCCTTACAAGATCCTATATGTGCCATCAACCCAATGCCAAGGCCCAGGCACGGCCTGATGGCACTTCCATGGCTGTGTCAGACCTGCAGCAGAGAAGAGAAAGCGTTCATAGTTTAAAACTGTGGTTCTCACCCTTTCTTTTACCTCAGAGAACCTTCCACCTGTCGCCTGGTGTGCAATGTTTAATGCAAACACTGATCTATGTGCTGGCTTGGAGCACAGACACAGTCACAGAATGGCTTTGCAGCTAATGTCTGCAAAAGTAGTGAAAGCAATTCTGATCCTCTGTTGAGCAGGTCTTCTGTTATTAAAAGAGAGTAGAGAGTGGACTGGGAAAGAAAGGGAAACTATGCAAGACCCCCCTTCTCAAAGTCAGCTCACCAATCTATTGACAACTTTTCTCAATCCATTTTATTCAGTGCGGACGTGTCAATGCCTGGATAAATTTGAAGTTATTCGAGGACACCTCTCACTTCCAGACACAGAATTTCAACTTTGTGAGGAGAAAATAATCAGGACCACTTTAGACTTTTAATATTAATGTTTAATGTTCCATGCTAAGACTCCTCTGCTGCAAATGATTCTCCTCTACCTGCTAATGAAGTAACAAATGTACAGCAGAGCGATCATCACCTCTTTAAGGTTCAAATACAGCAATCATCAGGCAAAGGCTGATCAGTTCACTGTGTAAACTGCTGGGACTCCTGAAGGCAATGATTTCACAGACCAAAAATTACTTCTTAGCAGGCAGGACTGGCCCTGCCCCGTAGCAGCTAACGCCCAGCTAGCAGGTTGCACTAAAGACTTTGGGGTCATCCCCTCCTAACATAGGCCCAGATCTCTGCTTGTTTAGTACGGTCTCGCAGTACATCCTCCTTATCAGCATCCCTTCAAATAAACCTGTTTGTGAAGCTGTGTTGTGCATTACACCTCCTGTACTGCAAATCCTCTCCCAGTCACATCAAAGCCTTCCCACTTCTGTAAAGCACATTTTCAGCTATACAGAGCTGCCTGAGAGGCCTCCTGTCTGGTCCCCCTTCACCCTCCCAGGCCCCTGGAGGTCCTCCACCCCACTCCAGCTCAGGCAGTATGGGTGGGAGCGGTACGGTTAAGCGGTGTCCTCAGCGTCGCCCCACGCCTCAGGGGCTCTAAGCATATTCCTGTTATGTTATGTGTAAATAAAGCTCTGGTAGCATGTTATCACTGGTTAACCCTCCATAAACCAAACTTAGGGCCTCATTTATGGGGCTCCTCCTTGCGGCATTTTTGTGCGGCAGGAGCGTCACTTTTTTGACGTACCAGTGGCACAATGTGCGCAGCATATTTACAAGGCCACGTAAAGCCACTTTACGTGGATTTTCATGGCCTTGTAAATATGTGCCCCTTTCACGCAGAACACTGTGTGAAAGGGGCGTTCCATGGATGTTGCTGTGGGTGTTCCCACGCAACACCCATGGAATCTAAAGCATTTCCAGATTTATGACAAATCGTAAACCTGTTAATGCGTCAGGATATAACGCCAACCCAGGGGTGGTGTTAGGGAGGTGCAACGAGGAGAAATGTTTTCATTTCTCCTTGTTTTTTCCTTTTTACATGTGTGCTGCATTCGGAAGCACACATAGAAAGAGGAAATTGCCTGAACTGATTGATTTTGTGCAGGAAGGTTGGCGTATGGCAGCCCATTGTGCGCCAGTGCAGGGGAAAAGTAAAGGAATGCACCTTATCCCATAGATACAGCGCATTCCTACCCTTTTATTTTGACACAGCGCAGCAAGATTCCTTGCTGTGCTGCCCTGCGCCAAAACCTCATAAATGAGGCCCTTTCTATATTTCCTTCTTTTCATTGACTCTTGTTAACATATGTCGGCTTACCTTGTAGTGCCACCTTATCGCGAGAAACGAGCAGTCACAAACTCAGTCGCAATCTCTGCTGCTTCTCAATTCCAGTGCATGCTACTATATATACAATCCATTTCCCAAAGTATGTCAGATGCACCGATTCTACTGTACCAAGGCTCTCAAAGGACACCTTGCACTCATTAAAACATATGTTTATTAAGAAAACAAATTATCTTTTTACCACAGTGTTCAATGATGGCCATGGTACTCAAGGACATTCAGCTGAAAAGCAAAACATAATTTATTGTCCAGTGGCATTAACCTGGCACCTCGTCAGGGGTAGTTAGCACTATGTAACTAAAATGTAAGCACATTTATCCGTGATGAGGGAACAACAAGTAAATCTGAGAGAGGCGGTAATGATTCTCTAGTGACTGTTTAGATGGTTAGTCCATAGAAAAGTATTTTTTCATTATGGTTAACTTGAGTCATGTTTGAGGACTCCGGAAAAAAAGCATACTAAAAAGTATGCACCCCTATGCATATAAGTTAGTGATAGTTATATGGGGGTCACAACAGATGCTTTTCCCATTAATATTCCTCTACTAATTTTTACTCACCGTAAAAAAAACACCAAAGTTCTGTAAACACTAAGGGGTTTATTTACAAGGCCCTTGCGCCACTTTTGCGTCATTTTTAACATGGGAAAAGTGACGCAAAAGTGGCGCAAGGGGCTTGTAAATCTGCCCCTAAGGGCCTAATTTATATTGGATTATGTTGCCCTTGAATCACACATGGTGTCATAAGAACACCACAATCCTTAATTCAGATTTACCAAGCAAAGCAAGGACATCGTTTGTGGCCCTGCATTGCTTGGTAAACCTGGAGTAGCACAAGGCCGCACAAGTATTCCCAGGCATCCACCTGTGGATTTTGGCGCATTCCCAGATTTACCAAGACTGGAAAACCTGGAAATGACTCAAAATACTACGCCTTCCCGTTAAAGGCGCAACCAGGGTAAATATCTTAGAAAGAGGAAACACCTCTAATCTTTGTTTTTGTGCAGGAAAGTGTCCTGTACTGCACAAAAACAATCCTGCTCGCAATGCAAGCACCCTTGAACCATGACCCAAGGGTGTCTGCATTGATGCACTGAGTGCGCCAGTGCAAGCAGAGAGCAGGAATGTGCCACATCGTGATAGATACAGTGCATTCCAGCCCTCTCCATTTGACGTTGTCTTGCTACTTTGCCCTGCGTCAAAGTTTGATAAATCTGGCCCTACATTTAAAGCAGGGAGTGCTTTGACCAACTTGACAACTTCATTGGGTGAAGTAAATCAGTTCAGAGGAGCGAGACGCAAACATTCATAGACCTATGTCAGGTTTGCAAACTTGTTCACAAACTGACAATTGAATATGAGCCCATAATCTGATTGGCTCTGAAGAGTTTATTACGCAACACCGATGACCATTCAGTGAATTATCTCGTGATTTGAAAACTTTATTGTTAAAAAAAAAAGTGAGCACACCCCACATGAGTGGGTAAAGGCCACCACCTAAATTCAGATTTGAGTTTCAGGATCACAAACTCTTGCATTTTCACATTAGATTTTTTTAAATGTATTTGGAATCAGAAACAAACTCAGAGGTGCCCTGGAAATGGATACAAAGTCGCAAACAGATAAGGTAAAAAGCATTGAGCGAAGGGCTTGACAGAAGGCCCTCCCATGTGACCAGTACCTACTGGACAGTAACTGGGCATACATCAATGCAACCTGGACATGGTCAGAGGCTGTACAAAGTGCTTTCTGAGGCTGGTTGGGCTAGTTAGTAAAATGCATGACCAGGAGCACATAGTGAAGGAGGACTGACCACTGGGTACAAGGCATTGCCTGCGGGCACGAGGACAAGGATTACTTTACCCTGAGCCCAGTGCTCAGCTGGAACTGAGGGCAGCAGTATTAAGTAGAGGGTTTTATCAAGGTCCACATGCTGTGCTCACTGCCTCCAGTGAACAGCTGCAGGCCATGCCCAGAAAGTGAGAGGAGAAGGCAACTGGGTTCAGGACACAGCCAAAGGTTATGCTCAGTCATGACAATGCACACTAAAGGCAGAGAGCAAAGTATATTATTATGAAAGTAATGGAATTTACTGAAAAATCATTGTTTTAAGAACAGTTCTGTACCATTTTAACAACAGTACCAGTGGGCACTAATATCACAAACAAACCTTTGTTCTAAAGAAAAATTCCAATAAAAATCTTTGGTTTGAAGGGCTTTGTGATTTTAGTGAAAAACCTAAAAACACTGGGCCTTATCTACAACAAAGTGACTCAGCATGGTACCGCAAGCCATTTTGCTGCGCCGCACTTACAAAGCACCAGGATATGTCATATCTACAACGATATGACGTATCCCTGTGCTCCCCCTGCGCTGGCGCACAATTGGCTGCCATGCACTGACGCAGGCACCCTTGCACCATGGTGCATGGGTGCCTGCGATGCAGGGAGATAGTTTTTTTGCAGGAAGGAGCACCTTCCTGCATAAAAACAGTCACAAAAGGTTATTTCCTCTTTCTGAGTGCATAGAAAGAGAAAAAAACGAGGAGAAATGAAAACATTTCTCCTCGTTGCCCCTCCCCATGCCTCCACTGGGGAGGTGTAGCATTTTGTTGCATTTTTCAGGTTTACATTTTCTCTTAAATCTGGAAATGTGGCAGAAGCCATGGGTGTTGCGTGGGAGCATCCACAGCAACACCCATGGCATTCCCCTTTCACGCAAAGTGCTGTGTGTAAAGGGGCCGTATTTACAAGGCCACGAAAAGCCAGGCAGGGTGGCTTTACGTGTCCATGTGAATATGGGGCAGCAAGATGCACCGCCAGTGTGTCACAAAAAGTGATGCACCGGCAGCGCAAGGGGCTTGTAAATAAGTCCCGCTTTTCTTATTTATGGTAAGTTCTGCAGCCAGAACCCAAAATGCACTGGTCCGGACCTCACACATGATGTCGCACATAGCATCACAAGTGGAATCATCATTGGCTTCAATGGTGAAATCGCTGGGGTCCCAACACACATTATATTACATCAAAAATAAATACAGTAGTACCACTGAGAGCCAACATATTTACGCACTGTTATGCCATATAAGACAATGACCACATGTAGGAAACTAGGTTATTAGTTGAGAGGGATGAGAACCCATCTCAAGTAATAATCACATTCCTATCAGGGTAAATCACAACAGTCACTAAATAAGCCTGTGCTTAACCCTTTGTAACTTGTCACAACATAGTCAGGTTTGTCTTAAAAGCAATGTGTAAAATATTTTTGCAACACTCAAGCAACACCACACAAGAAAAATCCCAAACCAGTTTAGAAAAATAGAAAAAAATGTCATACTTAAAAAAGACACCTAAAGCCCAAACCTCCAAAAAGTAGAACTGGAGTTATGAGTTTTTAACATTTTCTGTTAAAATAGCATCAACTGCGGGTATATTGTTGCGCTGGACTGTGACAAAGTCACATGTTAAGGCTGACCACAATGGTGTGTAGACTGACTACAGGACCAGGTTCATCCTGTTGGAAGTTTTACCTTCTGACTTTGGTGCAGGGTCTGGGCGGTGCTGCTCTGTGGAACTCTGCGTTGCTTGACGTCTTATCCGGTGAAGCTTCTATTCGGGGGCTGCATGATGTGGCTCTGCAGGGCTCTGTGTCACTCGAAGTCAGATCTTATGAAGCCTTCAGTTAGGAGCTGCACAGTTCTGTGGGGCTCTGTGTGGCTTTGCATCGGAACTGGTGATGCTTTCAGTTGGAAGCTGCTCCGCTCTGCAGGGCTCTGCATCATTCGGCTTCAGATCCGGTGAGCCTTCAAGTAGGAGCTGTCCAGCTCTGAAAGCCTCTCTGTCAGACCCGGTGAAACCTTCAATTTGGCATTGAGAAGTGCACTCTGACTCCAGCCAAGTGTCTAGGACCTTGAGGTCAGCACTTGGGGTTCAGTACTAACTACCACAGATCCCATTTTTATTGTTGTTATTGCACAATTCTTATAGACACTGGTCCTGATGAAGGTGGTGTTAATATCTGTGTACCACCGAAACGTACGTCGACCATCTATCTTTTGGGAATCCGTCTAGTGAAATATCATTGGGAAAGAAATAGTGATGATATCCACATAGAATAATGAAATGAAACAGTGATTCTTATACACTGCTGTGATTTATGTAATGCTTTTTTTATAGAGGAATTGATTTTTTGATGATACTCTTCCTTCTTTCCTCCACTGTCGGACCCCCATTAAGTTGTCTAAATTGTTAATCAATTTTTTATTCTGTATTTTGTATGTCTGTTGAACGAATGGTATGGTATGGAGTAAGTATGCTGTGGTTTAGGTATGAGTGTGCTGGGGTATATTAATGATACTGAAGAGATTTGTTCTATTTTGTATATTTATGTTAAAAATTTCTTTGGATGTTCTTAAATGAAAAAATCTCTTTTGTTCTTTTTGAAAATGAAAAATAATAAATAAAAGATAAAAAATAAAAAATAATGGTTATCTAATCAGCTTTGTCATTTCTATATGATTTTACTATAGTTATGAAAAGTTTCTTTTTGTGGGGCTCACATAAGCCTTTTGGCTATTTAGAAAAGGAATATAGGTCAGCTAGAGGTCGCTTTGTTTATACATGTTTCTTCCCCCTCCTCTCGGACCTGAAATTAAAATTAGGGGCACCTTATTCTCCTTTATTGACTAACTGCCACAGATGCCAGCAGTGGGGACCAGGTCAGGTCCAGCTGGGTCTGGTCGGCGGGGAAGCATGAAAGGCCCTGGTAAGTGTTGTATCCCTGTAGTTCACACATGAGGTCAGCCAACTGACTCTTGGAGTCACTTCTGGGGCCCTGGGATCAACGCAAGCAGGTCCAGTCTTCCTTCAGGCATCAGACAGCAGTGCAGTCCTTCTGAGTCTTCACAGGTCCAGGAGTGTTCAGATTTCATGTTTTGGGGATGCCACTTGTAAAAAATTGGTTTACTGGTTGAGAGGGATGGAACTCTTCTCATGCAGCAACCACAGTTCTTCTCAGGACGAAGTCACAAGCAAACCCTAAATTAACTGCTCAACCCTCACGTAGCTTGGCACAGAGCAGTAAGGCTTAAATCAGAGGCAATGTATGAAGTATCTGTGCAACACTTCAAACAGTAACACAGTGAAAACATGCTACAAAAGAATCCCACAGCAGATTTAGAAGAATAGAGTAATTTCTACTAAATAAAACAAGACCAAAATGACAAAGATCAAATCAGTAGAACTGGAGATATTCAATTTTAAGTGAAAATGGCGACAAAAGCAGCAAATCACCAACTGTGGATATCTGGTTGCACTGGACCGGGATAAAGTCACAAGTTCAGGCCAACTGGGATGGATCATGGACCGGCTACAGGTACCCAGTTAGGTCTGCTGAACAAAATATCTTAAATCCTGATTTGCAGAGCATTGTGAAGAACTGCGTTGAAAATGTGTTGCGCAGCCAAACTGATGCATCGCTTCTGAGATGCGGCGAGGCTGCTGTGCAAAGTCCTGCATTGTTTTTGAGAATCCCATCGACCAGGGATTACGATTCGAAATCCGGAGAAGGGATGTGTTGCGCAGTCGGGGCAATGCATCAGTTCCAAGTAGCTGCTAGGCTGCAGTTTCCGGAGTCTGTCGTCATCATCAAGGCGGCTGTCAAAGAAAGATACGAGGACCTGCACCAAGGATGCATTACGCCGCAGCGGTTCCGATGAGGCAATGAGCTGCAATGAGATGCGGGTCTTTGCAGCGGTACAGGTACATGCAGTAGCAGCAATGCGTCGGTTCTGCTTGAGGTTGCGCCAACCAGCAGAGGAGATGCGTAAGTTCCGCTGGATCCACAGAGGCTGGCAGAACACCTTAGGCCCTGAGGCTCAAGTCAGAAGGCCAGCCAACAAGCCCTTGGATAGTTTTGGGGTTCTGGATTCAAAAGATGCAGTTCCAAACTTTCTCCGTAGGCAAAAGAGCAGCAGGTCAGCACAATAAGGCGGCAGCGCAGCAGGGCAGTAGTCATGTAGGGCAGTAGTCCAGCAGAAAGGCAGTCTTTTAGCAGCACAGCAGCCCTTCTCCCTGGTAGAGTATCCACAGGTCCAGAAGTGTACTGAAGAGTTGGGGGTCGATTCCGATCTCGGCCGGAAGCGCACCGAATACGATTCGTCCGGAAAAAATACAAGCCGAACGCGTTTTTTCCGAACGATTCGAACAGTCGTCCGAGCGAGCAAGTACGATGCGCATTACTGCCAAAATTCCGAGCGAGCCGTACGTCCCCATTCCAGCTCCAGTTCCCCGACCGAGCTGGATCCGTAAACGCCGATTCGAGTCACAAGGAAGTAAATACACAGCACCTTCCGGCCGGACTAGTACGATGCGCACTCCGTACGCGCCAAACTGGTCGCTACGTCCGGCTTGTCAGAGCATCCGGGAGAGCTGCACATAAGCTCCGATTCGCGCCACAAGACGATCCACGGCTACGAGACGAACAAGCCAGCTACGAGTACGAGTCGAAGCCACGAGAAACCCGAACGAGACGAACCAACCATGAATCCCATCGCGCAGGTCCTACCAATACTGTACATCTATTACTGGAACCGGTACAGACGCGTACGGCGCAGACGGTAAGTCAGACACCCACTACACAAACAAACGAAACGTACCCGACATATGTCACACACACATAGGGATGCAGAAATGATGTACACTTGCAACAGCAGAACCATAGGGGCGGGATGGCTATCACCAATGCCATACACACCCATAGGGGCCTGATGGCTACCACTACCACCACCCCATCTCATGGGGGGATGGATGCCTGTCACTACCACCATCCCCACTCATAGGGGGATGGATGCCTGTCACTATCACCACCCCTACAAATGGGGGCCGGGATGCCTACCACTACCACCACCCCTACTCATGGGGGCCTGGATGCCTACCACTACCACCACCCCTACTCATGGGGGGATGGATACCTAGCACTACTACCATCCCCACTCATAGGGGGATGGATGCCTACCACTACCACCACCCCTACTCATGGGGGCCTGGATGTCTACCACTACCACCACCCCTACTCATGGTGGGCTGGATGCCTGTCACTACCACCATCCCCACTCATAGGGGGATGGATGCCTGTCACTATCACCACCCCT